>OX419585.1:3765906-4057536 GCA_948473455.1 Teleiodes luculella
AGACACCTATGTGAATTCCTAAAAGATAAATAATGACACAAAAGTTAATTGTTTAAAAGTAAATGACGATCGAAAATAATCGAAATTTACCAAAACGTCTGAACTGAGAGCCCAATATTTTCGGCTTTATCGACTAGGCTCACCCTCATAGATCACCAGTAATTAGAATACGTTCTTTTAGAAAATCTAAACTAAAAGATTATAAATAATCCGTTCTTCTAAATTGCATACTTTAAGAGAAAATCGGTTTTCAATTTTTATATGAGAAAAAATTGTAGGGTGGATATGATTTCGTGCTTTTTTGGAGACTAATCCGTATGTACAATATATGTAATACAAAAATATACTTTATTGACACCAAACAGAAACACAACACATATACAGAAAAACAGAACAAAACAGAAGAGTCAAAAGGCGGCCTTATTGCTGAGGTAGCAATTTCTACCAGAAAACTTTTGGGTATGAAAATAGCGTAGGTAAACGTTATGCGGGTTGGTTTGGTGTTTTATACAGAGTAGGTTTTGAAATAAACTAAAATTCAACTTAACCAACATTAAATAAAATACTTAAAAAATAATAATACTTTACACAAATAGCTATGAATAGTGCGCTATAACGCGCATTTTAAAGAACTCGGGTGAAGGGGCTCGCCTGGCCGACTCAGGAAGATCATTCCATAAACATGAGTTGATTGGAGTAAAATTTTGTAGAATGAAGGGGCATGTTAAGTAACAGTCTTTTACACGAACGAAGATTACGGCACTGAGCGAAAAATGAAAATATCTTTGAGATAAGAAGGAGAATTGGGGTTGAAGAGAACAGAATATAGAAGAAAAAGTATGTGACAGTTCCTTCGGTGGCGGATGGGCAGCCACTGAAGTATGTACTCTCATACAAGGTATTTTTTAAACGACTAAGTAAATATTTGTTGCTCGATCTGTCATAAGCAATTGTGATTTATGTGCAGCGATTTGTTAAGTAAGTAGGTATCTAGATCACATTAATATTGCCTATTTTCATTTAACGAATATCATTTCAAGTCATCTGTTTTTCCTACGCACCCGATGTAAAGAAAAAAGGCCATCACAGTCAATCTTGATAAAATTGTAGGTAATCTGTAGGTACATATAAAACAAAGTCGTGTTATTTACAATATTTTGTAAATCGGGAACGGCTGCATGGATTTTAATGATCTTTGATTCAATTAAGTACCTATCTGTGAATCGGATTCTAATTGGTCAGTTTCGTGGATTTGTCATCGTCCCTAACCCTAACTCGTCAGACAAGTAAAATGTAAATAAAGTAATTATCACTACATAGTATAAAACAAAGTCGCTTTCTCCGTCCCTATGTCCCTATGTATGCTTAAATCTTTAAAACTACGCAACGGATTTTGATGCGGTTTTTTTAATAGAGTGATTCAAGAGGAAGGTTTATATGTATAATACATGCATAATATACTTAAGAATAACCCACAATAACCATTTTCCCGTGCGGAGCCGGGGCGGGTCGCTAGTCTATAATAAAAGTAAGTTATATTTAAAAAGTTATAAGCATAAAAAAACCCAAGCCATTAATATCTGGGGTGTAGTCAAAACTGAAAATAACAATATCTTTTACTTGCTTCTCTGAACGAAACTGTTTCTTAAGTTTGTATTATATGTGTATTTTTACTGTCCCTTTCTGTGGAATATATAGTTTTTTTATGTTACCAACCGTGTTTAATTTATGAAAATAAATAATGCTATTATCTGCAAAGGTAAGACTTTCTGTCCGAAAAAGTAACAAAATCATATCCACCCTACAATTTTTCTCATATAAAAAATTGAAAATCGATTTTAACTTAAAGTATGCAATTTAGAAGAACGGATTATTTATAATCTTTTAGTTTAGATTTTCTAAAAGAACGTATTCTAATTACTGGTGATCTATGAGGGTGAGCCTAGTCGATAAAGCCGAAAATATTGGGCTCTCAATTCAGACGTTTTGGTAAATTTCGATTATTTTCGATCGTCATTTACTTTTAAACAATTAACTTTTGTGTCGTTATTTATCTTTTAGGAATTCACATAGGTGTCTAAATATAACATATTGAAGTCATATTTATGTATTTCTTTATATAAATTAATGTTTTGCAAGTCAAATATTGGGCCCTCAGTCCAGACATATCTGGATTGAGGGCCCAAGATAAATCGTAATATTAATATGTAAATCATATTATACAAATTTAAGAATTTATATACATATTTTAGAAATTCTTAACTAAATGCTGAAATAAAAATTATAAACCCAGAGGTAGTACTTTTTGAGATTTGAAATATGCCATTTTAGCCGAGCATCTGGATTGAGAGCCCAAGCTATTTAATCACCACAGTTCCAATTTATGTTTAAGAAATTCGTGACCCTGTGCTTCATGTTTTTACTATTCTTTATTAAATCCCCTATAAATCTCAAATCGTTTTGTAAACTTTTAAAAAATGGGCCCTCAATCCAGATGCACACGGCCCGAAATGTTCATTAGAGGAGCATTTTGTAAGATGTAACGCAAAAAATTTACTGAACTACCCCCATATAATAATAAATAATCACAAAATCGACCTTACGCCGCCGTCAGAGCCGTGTCTAGCCGCTGCTGGCAGGCTGTTTTCCGGGTGTAAACATGAGAACACCGGTTTACCGCTACTCCTAGATAGTTTAACTGATAACTGTAGTTACGCGGTTTTTATATCCTAAGACTTTTTTTTTTATAACCTTACTTATTTCTTTTATATTACAGTCGGATGCGGTAATAAATGTTGAACAAACAATTTTAAAAGCTTGGTTAGGTTACGTTAGATGTCTTTTTGTAAACAGTCCACAATTGTTTTGGTTTCAACACCTCTTTTAACACCGTTTACGAATATAGACATTAAACGTATTTCTTGCAACTTTTGAATTTAAATCATACACAGCAAATTTTTATGTATTCTTAGTTTTGCTTATAACCCATAGAGAAAACCCATGGATACTCTACTCTACAATATTTATTTCTATTTCCTAAAGCATTTCCAGCTTTCGCTATTTGCACATTCCTATAGACACCAGCTGTGTTGTAATTGCATATGTGCATGCGCACTAACCGAAGCGCGTGAGACAAGTGTGACATTTAGTGCATCACCTGTTACCTCTGTTACGCTCCTGCGACCCTGGTATGTGCAACAATTACAGCTGCTAATATAACAACTTATCAGTTGTTATAATTACTCTGGGAACGTTATTATTGGCGTTCAAATGCGTGAGGTACAGTCATGAGCACGCTAAGCTGTAAGCTTTGGCCTTAATACCGTTTTTATGTCCGTTGAATAAAGGAGAAAATCGCGGTGCGAGTGTTTAGCTTACTTCGCACTTGACCGTACTAATGAAAATGGTTCCCGTGTTTGTTATGGAACGGTTGTTCAATTATTTTCAGTTTTGTTTGTAAACTTCTTTGTTAACAAATAAGATACCTACTGACTTTTAAAAATTTAGTTTAGTTATGTTGCAACTTAAAAAATATACTATATTTTTAATCAGAGAGTGCACAGTATTTATGTAAAAAGGTCATCTTTTTTTCAAATTAAAAAAAAAGTATTTTGTGGAGAATAACTCGCCAGAAATATTCTAAGGCGTTGCATCATTATATATGTATATTTTACATTTATATTATAAATAATTGTTTTTAAACTGTAATAAAAGATAAGAAAGGCTCACAAAAAAAGCCTATCACTGAAGCATCTGTTATTCAGTTATTTCAGAAGCTTTTTTTTTCATACATTTTCTCACAATCTTGACTTCTCTGGTGATAAATATATCACATACGCAGGTACAGTTACCTACTCACATAAACCGTTATCAAATATAATCAAAGCGTGACGACTCTCGATAAAGAATTTTAAAATAAAACACTTTTGCCTTTCTCATTCTTGAATGCGATAAACTTTAACTGCAGTAACTAAATCTGTCAATAAGTATTGAAATCAAATCAAATCAAAGATAAAGGTTTTTTATTCGATGTAAGATTTTAAAAATCATTTTTCGACGTCAAAATATGAAGTTAATAAGCTTTGCACAAAACAAGAGTGGCTCTCGTCTCACACAAATGAAGAATAAACGTTAAAGAGGTGATGCGATTTTAGTTTGAATGGAACTGAAGAAACTAAAAGCTAAAACAGCCTCTACCAGTTAGACCTATTGTAGACTGAGTTTCTGCCTATATCTAGTTCTATTACCTAGATTATGTTCTGTGCCTTGGTCGGGTCTGGATGCCATAATCCCCCTACACTTTGGGGATCGCTGGTGTTGCTCATGCAAAGGATGATGCTGCTGATTGTCCGGGTTATATAACTTTGATCGCCTTATACGAGAAGAAAGAGGGACGCGCAAGGGTTGGTCAGATAGTTTTCAGTATTACTGTCACGCCTGCGCACCAGGATCTAGGCGAGCCGACAGGAGCGGCTGAAGATTGAAGTTCACGCACTTTAGTAAAATAAGAACGCTGACTGAACTGACTGACACTGGTTTATTACATTTATTTACATGCAAAACGAAACTGGTATTAACTCGGCAGTTTAAATTACATACATAGTTATATTTCACAAAATTACACACATTTTTATGAAATACGGCCGTAGGCCCGAAGTTAAAGGAAAAACTGAAGAAAAATGGACGAGGATGACGTATGAATGACGAAGGAATTCCAAAATTGAATGTTTGAATTTAGACTAGAAAGAAATGGAAAATTAGGTGGAAATGAGGTTACAAAGCACCTCGTTACATAGCTTACTTACAAGCCACACTATTCCACAATCTAGGGGCATTAAATAACCTGTATTTTTTAAACGGCACAGGAACCGTACCAATAATTGTTAAGGTCCTTGATAGCAATCTGCATGCGAATCACCTGCGCACCATTCACTCCTCACGGCTGAACCGGCCACGATTTGTCTTCAGATAGTTGCGCACGCGACGAAAGTCCACCTCAACACGCTCACCATTGACGCAATAACAATAACAATAAAACAACACGTATGTAACAACCTTGCAATGGTCTTTAAAGCATTTGTCTTCATTGAGATTGACAGCAGGACATTCTATCCACGCACGACTAATAATACCCAGTCTTCGTGAAGTCGCGAAAATAATGGAGTGCGAACTGCGAATGGGACAATACGCGAATAGCACAAAGCCTGCCTCAGCTTTGTTCCTAATTGCTGTGACTGGGTGACCTAAAGACGTGCATTAGACTTTGAGAACCGTGCTGGCTACATTGAAGGCCATTTGTATATTCGAAACATTGAACGAATATTTATTGTACCTACTAGCGTACGTAGAAACGACACCCGCAAACTGTTGGGTAGAGTTTCACGCGGGGTAGAGTTTTCCGCTCCCCCGCAAGTCCGGTGAAACTTGATCCGTTTTACCTTTACGTACGTCGTAATATGAATTGGAGGTTGTGGCTGTGGTTGTGGTCTCCAACTTCTATAGCGTTTGGCAGGTATTTCACGGGAGTCAAAAGACAAAAGATAAAAGGGACGCAGTTATGCATTAAAATGAGATGCAAATACACCGCGTTCACTCTTGCGCATTACTGCGTCTCTTACGCTTTTGACTTTTGACTACCGTGAAATACCTGCCTAAGTCTTTTGTTTTTCTTCTTGCCGTGCATTCCACCCGCCTCCCGCTGCCGCCATGTTGGCGCATAGAATGTATTCGGGGTATCTTCTCTAGTACTTGTACGCAATTCCTCAATGGTTTGAAAATATTTTGGGTTTAAAGATAAGTAGGTACTGCCTTAGCAACCCAGGTAGGCGCGGCCTCTCCGATTGTAAGGTTTCCCACGCCAGTTACAAATTAACTAGCTTTGTGGCTAAACAGCTTACGGTAATGAAATTGAAGTGTTCTTAATTGTTTGGTTTTAATATCTTTTTGATCTCTCTTGAACTTTGTTTAGGATTTTTACTATTATTGTTGGATATGAAGATTTCCTAATGTATATCAATCATTGTAGACATTTTTGTCAGAGCTTTTCAAATAGTAGACGTCGTTCGATTTAAGATATTGGTATTGGTTTTCTTTTCAGGAGTTGGAAGTTTTGGTAAATCGAATATTTTGTATTAAAATTTGTATTTGTATTTTGTATCGTCTAAATTCGATTATAATTATGTTAACTTTTCTTAGTAGGATTTATTGTACCTAGGATTTAAACACACTTCCAGAAATAATATTTTTTATCACGTTCCTGTTCCTTGTCATACTAACATTATTTATCTTTACCATATACATGTATTATTTTATTAGTCACATGGTAATGGAAGGCCTTAATGTATGCGCTTCTGAAGGTCGTCGCCGCTAATATTATTTAAAGTAGGTATTTTTAGTTCCGGCTCGTTACGGATATTGTTGTCTCTTTTCTTGTCTTAGAAACTGCATTGAACAATGTTCTCATTTTATTTTTTTTCTGCGTGACAAATAACAATAATATATTCTAATTTAATTTTTCATCATTACTGTGACTGAATGGATTAGTAACAGGGCAGTAAAACTTTCTTGACGTCGTCATTCTATCTAATCTAATCAACTTTACTTCATGGTGGCTACAAAAAATGAGTTTAGAAAATGAAATTTACTGTACCTACGGAAAAAGAACGAAAATCAAATAAAAAAAAGGTTAAGTATATATTTTCATCTTTACTTTTTTTCTTATTCTGTACTATTTAGTATGATATACTAGAAAATATTTATTGTATGAAATCCTAATTATTTTTTCTTGAAAATGTACAATTTTTCCGTCAAGTTGCCGAGAATGACGTTCAGTATACATATTATAAACTCCGATAACCATAACAAATAGGAATAGTGATGTCTAAGTTGAGATAAGTTCTTACTTCAATGCTGAGTAAGTCTTACTGCTTTTAGGTATAGAATAAAAAAATCCGAACGGTAGGTATGACGTCACGAAGTCAGCGACCGAAGCAAAGCATAGTACAGTATCAAGCGACTAGCGAACATCAAGGCAAAAAACGGAACGAAAAGCACAAATTACAGGAACTGCAATTTGGCCGATGCAGTCCGAATTGCGCTCGTCGCCTCGGTGGTAACTTTATTTAAATTGCCTGCGGTCATTTGTCATCGAAACGGGCTGTAAATTGGTTAAACGTAACGGTTCATTCAAGTTCTCATCGTAATTTTATGACGCTGTAACTGTGCAATGCTTCCGAAATTTACGTGTCTACTGAAATAAAAATGCACCGTATTTGTGAAATGAAACTAAGAATAAAATGGTCAATTAAAAACTAATTTAGAACTTGTGCGATAAGGCCTCCCTCATTTTACAGAAGAAACGTCTGGAGGTATATGTATTGGTAGGTTACATTATACACATATCAAGTATCATTCCAATACATATCTATAGTATCGTATAGTAGGTAAAGTAAGATAACAGAGAGCGGAAAGTCCGATGGGTGCAATTGTAATACTTATGAGCTTGTTGTATTTTGCACTACGAATTGGATTCCTTCACGATCGGCATATTTCCCTTCTATTTCATCTGTTTCTAATCTCAAACAATCTCTTCTGATTCCAAAAACTAACATTCCCACAGACAAAACCATTAAGCAAACAGTTTGCAGTGGCAACCGCGTGCAGACCGCACGGCGTTAAATTACACCACCGAGGTACTTGCAAGTGGTAATGGCTCTGAGAAGGCTAGTACTAGAAGCCAGTACACGTATTCGGCCTACTTTCCAACAATTAGATATGTGGGTGCACCTTTATTGCTCAGATCGAATAGATTGGCACGCCCTGTATATTGCTAAACAAACGGAAGGAGATAGTGCACGTACAGTAATAAATCTGTGGCACTGCTTGAGGCTCACTTTGCACTTCTATGAATTCCTGACCTGACGTTCCTGAATTAATTTCTATCCTACCCTAGGCAAGTTGAAAATGGTTCAAAAGTGGTTTCACTTAGCCCCAAGTTCGGTAAAGCTAGATTTTGCGACTGAACCAAAAGACTATTTTTTAAACAACCGCTGCCAGCGGAGATGCGGAAATTTGATTGTTTTAACATTTATTTTGTCTCAAGTCTGGTCCAATGTGATCCGCCTCTATCTTAGGCCGAGATTAATGCTTACGTTCTGCCCAAAGTCTGTATCGGTTTATGCTATACCGTCCTTCTCTTTTATAGTTTATTACAAATGAATTCTATGTAGTATGTATTACATAATTCATTTTAATCTAGCACATGTCATCGTCTTCAAAACATAAATTATACTCTTGAAGTCGACTACAATCTGCAAGATTGATATCCGCAAGTTCAATCTTTCATGTACTCGCAAAACTCCACAATGCAATTTGTGATCCATATCGGCATGTTTTCTTTCATCAACTTGGTATTTTTTTTCTTTCTCTCCTCCATTGTTTCATGCCTTCTCACGAAGTTTAATTGTGATATAAATTTCTCTTTGGCATTATGTAAGCAACTGTTATGTCGTTTAATTTCTCTTGCTTATATTGTTTTTAACTGTGTTTGTTTTATGTGAAAGAAATTGCCTATTGAAGCGGGAAATTATGTGAAATTTGCACATTTAAGAAGTGTACTGTGTCTTCGCTCGAGTAGAAAATTGGATGATGAAACAAACCCATAATTTGCTTAAAAAGTAAATAAGAAAAAGAAAGAGACAAAAATACAAAGCGTTAAATAACATTATAAGCTACGAGTATCTTGTAAAAACAACTGTTTTTAAAAGTGATGTAATTCCGAGTAATTTACGATTCTTTCCGCTAAATCATCTACAAGGATCGATGTATATTCTATACTAGTCATGTATTCTTAATCGCATTATTTTTAGTTAGAATCACTGCCAAAGGAGCTACTCTTAACCAAATTCGGTAACTTGTCCAAACCTCTTAACTTAAAATCTGCTTAACAAAACAGGATCGTTCATAATTATTCGTACAAAAACCAGCCATAATGGCGGTCATATCAGCCATCAGTTATTTTTTATTGGCTTAACCAGACGCCATTTGTGTTTTGGCGTGGGAGGCAGGTAGACTTGCATATTCGTAAGGTCGCGTCGTGCCATCATGAGACTGCTATAGTTTGTGATCATGATTCTACTTGGGATTGGTATCATATGAACTATTCTAATTATCGTTTTGTAAAGGAATTATATTTTAATGTTGATACTAAAATGCGTCTGAAGAAGCTCACGGGCTCCAGATATCTTTTAGAGTTGTGGTAAATTTCAAAATTAAGAAAAGGATAAGTAGATAAGACGTAGTATGATTGTTATTTTGCTAATACTGAATGAAGCTTTACAAATCTCCGTATCGAATCCGTAATCAGGTGTATCGGTATGCAAGATTTCTATAATCTCACTGTTTTACAAATGTTTAACATACATCTTGACATGTAAATTTATGAAATAACTTTGCATGATGTGTGTTGACTGTTGGTGTTAATAAATCAGTAACTAAAAATTTGGCTAACCCGAAAATCGTAAATTGTTTATTCTTGAGAATTTCAATAACTCAGACAGACACAAAGCAGAAGTCCAGTTTTATATTTACCATCGGGAAAAGTTCGCGGCCAAGGCTGCTCGCCGCGTGGCGTCTGTTCCTGGTCCTATGACTTTAAACATTGCTGCGGAAAACCCACGTTTCTATACTCAAAAAACCAATCTAGAGAGGCATTTTCTACTCTCGTCATCTTTATCTGGCGGTCACACTCAGAGATAGATATAAAAAGGTTAAAGTATTATAAATAGGCTATGATTTCTTGATTGCTCAAAACTTCGATTTCGGAGAGGTCTCCAGCTCCTATGATGAAATATTTGCTGTCTGTGACAGAAGTTAAGAAGCTCCCATGGTTTCCCAATCCAAAATTTTATCAACAGAGTCGTCAACTGCACGCTAAAAAATATTAAGCGAATAACATGTAGATTTATTAGAATCTCTTTAGAAACTGGATTTTGTATTATATTGGAAAGAAGAACAAAATTGTTCTGTCACATGTTGCCCCGTTATGTCGATAATTTCAACTCGTTTTCAACTGGGTTTTATTTTAACCTTAGCAATGTCAAAACCCAACACACCTTTTGTTGAAATTTCGAAGAGATATTTTATCTAAGTTGTTACCAGAGAATTTCTTATCAGTAGCGTGACGTATCGAGTGATAGGATTACAGATGGATTTGAATCTTTCAGAGCATTGACGTCATTTATCTACTTCAGTATTTTAAAGTGACTGCTTGCTTACAGACCTACTGGTATATGGTATCTCAAGCGAAGCGATTTGTTAAATAAATAAATACTTGTTTTGAGAGTGTTAGTGGCGAGACAAGTAACAATTAAATTAGTTGAATGTATTTGCATGATGGTTGAGAGAATCTACAGTTCACGTAAGTTTTAATGACTATTTTAAAGTGGCAGGTTTTAGTCAATTGTAATTTGAAACACGACACGATATTATTCTATTGTAAGTAATAAAAAACATTGAAAAATCATCATTTTAGAATCAATGTGAAAGACGTGGTTATGATAGATAAAATGTTATTAAATACATAAAATAAAATAAAAAACATTAAAGGTTAAAAGTAACCCACACACTATTTGGTATTCTGTGCCCACATTTGAAGAAAATGGTTGCCTGGAAGAAATTTCTTAAAGCGATAAAGCCGCCACTTGCCTTCTCCTTGTTTTTGTTTTGTTATAAAGTATATTTTGATTTTTTATTTGATTTGAATAAAAATCTGTAGTCAATCAAAGTAGGTACGCGATAAGAAAAGAAAGCATGTTGCCACAGGAACAACTCACAAACGTAGTTTTTAAAACGTCTTCCTTCACAACAGTTGTACTCTACAACACACTACTGAATATTTACTAACACATAGCCGTCTATAGGTTATTTTGTAGTTGAATATAGTATCTCTTACGCCAGAAGCACTCATCGTACATTTGACTTCAAATCAATCTTCCTTACCGTGGCTAAGTGCCAATATTTTAAACAAAACAATCCTTGGCCGTTTGAACGTATAGTCGGATAAAGCTTTATGCTAAACTGAGCTTTATTACAAAGACAAAAAGCTTTTTACACGCATTTTCTAAAGTCTTCATAAACTTGTGGCTAACTGTTCGCCTTTTTTAAGGAACATGACATGTATTTGCTTTATTTTTATTTACAATGTTAGGGCCTGTGTTTGAACCATGTTTGAACGGTTAATTTTAACCAAACTAATTTTTTTTACGGAAAACAAGCGCTTAATGAGATTCTGCTTTCGTCGGATTATTATTTTATCGGTAAAAATACCTTTGAGCAGTGACCGATAATCTCGATGATCTTTATCGAAGTTGAATATATATCCCACTAACAGCACCTAATGCCCCCGTAACATGCAGTGCTGTGACAAAAGTTTTTCGCATATTTAACTGTCAAAAACCCCGCCCTAATGAAATATTCTCCAATAGGATAAGAGATTACGCACGACAAAATTATGTCACGCGTGAATCGGGCATGTTAAAGGGGGTACAGTCAAGCTGCTGGTACTCTTTGGAATTTGCACCGTACTCTGTTGAATAAGGGAGAATATGGCACTTAAATATACTTGCACATGACTGTACTGTACCTAACAAAATATTGTAGGTACTTTACATTTTAACAATTAGAATTTAGCCATTTCATGACAATTTGTATATTACAAAAAGCAAATAGGCACTGCTTATTTTTCCAAAAGTTTCAATTTCTTCTTATACCTATTCAAAACTTGGCCAAACCGGATAATGCCTTTACAGTCTGTCTATTAAGTTCTTGAGCATAGGTATTTTTTTGGGATAAGAATAGGTCTAGGCAACTCCGTAAAAAGTATATACATGATACAACAAGTTTTTTTACTTCAGACTATTTCGTAGATTTGCTATTTTGCCAAAAATCACAAAGTGTGTGACGTCATTTGTTAATCTAGTGTTTGTTTAAATTGTTCAAAAAATTACCCAAGTACATTAAATTATTAGACGGACTCCATAATGTGCTATTTTGGTAACACTAATTAAACTTAATTCTAATCTTCATAATGGTTTCGCAACTTGCCAGTCCTTCACATTCAGGCATACATAACGAGCCCATTGTTTTGGAGATAACTAAGAACAATTAGCCCAATGAGCGTTTGCCTCAATATCTTGGGAAACATACTGAACTTCTAAGCTTTATATAAGTAACTAGCTGTACGCCGCGGCTCCGCCCGCGTTAACAGTTTTTCCCGTGGAGATGAGGCATTTTTTCGCGGTAAAAGGTGCCCTATGTTACTCAGGGTGAATGTAGCTTTCTAATGGTGAATTTTTTAAATCGTCACAGTAGTTTTTGAGTTTATTCATTACAAACATACACACACACACGCAAATACAAATCTTTCCTCTTTATAATATTAGTATGATATGGAAGTATGAGTGAGTACCTATGCAATATTGTGAAGTATGTACGAGTATTACAAATTAGAGCTTTATATTATGTTACTAGGTACGTTGCTTAATAAAGTATCATTGTAATCTCTATCATGTTGTACCGGAAGTAGCTACATGTCGCTAAGTTGTGTAATATGTATGTAAATTTTATACTGAATATTTTAATCGCATACATAAAAATATATGTAATACAAACTCGACAGAAAACTTAGATTTTTGTTTATATTGAGTAAACGTTTAATCCGTTTAGGTAGTATACACGGGACAGATTCCACTTTGGACTTCTAATATAATACAAATCGGACTAAATACTTATTTCGATCTTTCCTTACATGATTTTAAATTAATTTTGCTCAATGTCTGAACCCGATTTACAGCATAATTTTTAGAAGTATCATGATTTCAATGTAATTTCAGCAGAATGCTGTAGCCGATTCAACAATTTCGACTTCCAAACTGTGTTATATTACCACAAAGAAAGTTAGACAATCGTAGAGTGCGTGTTTAAAAAAATCTCCTAAAAGATTTCTTTTAGACATACATACATTTAAAGTATATTTTACATTTTTGTGGTAAGTTCTTAAAGGTCGGTCAAGGACCTTACAACACACATGTTAAGCAGGAGATTTTTTTTTAATACTAGGTAGCATTAAAGCTGTGATTAAAGCTATGGTTCTTTTAAAACCATGGCCCTTCACTTCTTTTCACGTTCATTGCACTATCTGCTCTGGTATACAGGGTGTTAAGTGACGGCTTAGCTTAACTGCTTTGTCAATGGATCCATTCAACAACAAATAAAATAATTGACATTTTCATAAAGACTTTCTGAATAAAATTATTTTCTTTGCGAGTATCTTTCCTTGAAAAGTCTCTTTGGAAAAGTTACTTATTTACTCTGTATGAATCATCAACCATCACTTTCATTTAAGATATTTCTTTACTCAAAAGTTGAAAAAAGAAAGGCGCCTTTTGACTGTTCTGTATTATGTGGTATTTCTGTAATGGGTGTCAAAAAACTTACACCTTGTATAAATACATGCTTATGCATGGCCAATGAACCGTTTCATATGGGAAAGTGTTGGCCCATAACGCCCCATCGTTGTTTCCATGCACCAAGTACTTTGTAACCATCATACTAACTTACTTTATTATACTTGTTCATTACTTACATAAGGTAGTAATAATAACTGATTAACTGGCTCTATAGAGGCACTCCCTTTAATATCCGGTGAAAAATTGGCTCCAAAAAGCAATTTATTACATTTTTGATTGACTATCTAAATTTTTATTATCATAATAGCGTTATTCGCGTAATTATGATTTAGTAAAGTTTATAGTGAAACGTTATGTGCTACGGCAAACCCAGAAGAAAGTTTATAATTTTCTTAATAACATAGTGATGTGCCATTCCCGGGAATATTCCCACACTAAGAATGCTACTTTCCGTTTGAGGCTAACTAGGACGAGTCAGTGAGCAAGTCCGATGAAGCCTTATTCGTCGTACTTTTTCGACTCAAGCATAGGGCAATTAAAAAAAAGAGTCAGTGAGATCTGTAGGGTCGGTCGGGTCGTTAGGTACAGTAGCCCATGCGGCTGGACATGTTGACCCTTGAGAGCGTCCGTATTCCATAGTGGCAGGGCTGAATATTTTAGTGCGAATGTCCAACCGCATGTCCTGGCTTCTGTATCTAACCGAAAAACACCAACCCGGTCTACCACACACAGCCAGCTTGAACAGCAACTTTCGTTGGGAATATTCCTGGGAACGGAAATTTCCCGGGAATGGTAGGAATATTTCCGGGAACGACACATCTATACTAACACTACTTACACTGTATACAATCATGCGTTAAGCTCATGCTAACATAATCACGTTTATCACTAATTATATTATTTCCGAAACAAATTAATCATAGCTATGTAGGTATATGTATTATATACTCACTTACTTTATTCCAATTCAGATGGGTATAACAACACTATAACTATACGCAATTAGTGATAAGCAATGAGGTATTTAATATTTGTTCAATAAATGGAGGGAATAAACCAAATAGTTGATAGCAGGATCTATATTTACTAAGAAAATAAATATTAAGTTAATATCGTAATAGGTATGAACATGCTTTGCCATATCTTAAACAGATATTACTTAAGAGAAGTACATAATAAATAATGTGCGTGTTAAAAATGCGAAAATTGCGTAGCATCTTTGATGGCCTAGACCTAGAGGCTTTGTAGAGCTAATACTCTATATAGGACTATAATATAGGGTACAGGGCTAGAACCGTTGCTTTGCTTCCCGTTTGGGTGCTTTGCATGAGCCATGAATAGGGGTCCGATTTTCAAAAGAAATTTTAGTGTTTATCTGCAAGCTTTTTTACTTTAGGTAAACGCCACGTAAACGCACAAATTAGAATAATGGTATGGCGGCTGCCTGCAAAATTCTGTGTTTGTGATGGTCTGTTAGTTCTAATACAATATAGGCTCGAACCCCTAGGTGGTCACGTCACATGTGAATTAATTGCAAAAAATGCTAGTTCCAGTAACCAAGCTAGCACATGGCTGGCACTTTGACCCACAGAGTGTCGTTATTCCGTAGCAGTAGGGGCGAATATCATAATTTGAGTGTCAGCCCCATGTGCTGACGACTGTACCTTAGGTAAAGAAAACCACAACGGAAATCATTTGTAAAACCTTTGGCACTAATTTCCAATTTAATGATGCATTCAGTAACGCTCACTGCGCTCATACGCTGATGTTCTTAATACTATTTTAATGTGATTCGACCACCGCTTACCAAGAGAAAGTTCCACTTATCAAGACTGCTTGCAACTGTTGCAACTGCAACGTTTCAATTCTAATCCATTGCAGCTTTCTTTACAATATAATACTTAACGGCTATAGAAACACAGCAATGGTTTGAAAAATTCAAACATAATCGTACACACACAGCTGTCGTAATACAAAACGAGTTTTTATGGTATCGAATGTTGGGTGTTGGGTAATATCGTCTGAACTGAACACCTATGATAGCAACTCGCTGTAATTGCTGATCAAAATATAATTGTTATACTTAATTTGATATTCGTATGATTATGTGTAACGAAACTGTACAATAATAAACGGTTATGTGATAGTTGCTAATGAGTACTCTGTCTGAACAATCGGACATTTTAATTGATAACTACAATAAGTAGAGGTTAATTCGGTTAATTAGTCACTTAGTTTAATTCAGTTGTCCTACTTAAGGCCAAGTAACGCACCTACCTTTAAAATCCCTAAACCTAAGTTTAAAATCAAGTGTAGAAAATTATTTAAAAAATACATTTTGAATAAAATTGTAATCAAAAGAAGCATAGCACATTATGACCATTTTAAGATATATCTATGTATTTTCTTGTCATCATCCTTTTAGTCTGTGTATGTAGTAGACATCCGTACCTGAACTAAATCCTCCCCTGAGAATCTCTAGCACGATAGAGACTGACAAAATACATTTTCTTGATTTACCCATTTACCCAAATCTGAAAAAAAGGCTTACATTTTAGGGCTATATTCTGCATTTATATGAACAAAGTTTGCATCTACGCAGTGCGCAAAACATTTGTATCATTTTGTTTTATTTTTCTTATACTTGTATTTTTTTCTGTTTTTGGCGCCAGTGTTAAGTTTATTTTCAAGTTAGGGAAACTGAATAAGCGTACAAAACAGAATAACGGAATTGTCTTTACGTTATGTTTTGGGTGCTGCGAATAAATTTATGTCTATGGAAAAGTATTAATTTGCTTGTCATCACGTGTACATGTGGCTTTACTCATAAACGATGACAACGGCTAACTAAAAAGGCAATCGCTTAACGTTTTTTACCTTCCTGCGCTTTCTATAAACGTGGATGTCATCATCAGTTTATTACTTGGTTGTCCATAAGAGAAATCTTCGAGGGTGATTTATTCGCGATAGAACTTGCCTGGCTTCTTTCATGGTAGATGGTGTGGCCAGCAGTGATAAATAAGATGGCATGTAGTGTTATCTATCAATAATAAGAGAACAACACAGCTTAGTAGAAAAAAAATGAACGCGTCTCGATCATCATTCATCAGTAAAAAAACATATCAAGTCTTTAAAAAAGCTTTCATAGATTGGTCAAAAATATATATTTTTTACATATTGGCGCAATTAATGCTAGGTAGTATATTTTTTGTTAAAAATTTTTTAAGTACCATTTTCATTTTACCTGCAATCCTGCAGGATTTGTGGATGCATCCACAGACGTCTGTGCTTGCATCGGTTATTTACTTACGGCAATCTAAAATACGAGTACCTATTGCCGAGATTTTGTTCGGATCTGGCAGCTCTGGCGTGGGCAGTGGTTATGCAAATACGGATGAATGAACCTGAGCCTTCCGCACACACCGACGACGACGGTGAGACATAGTCGGATCTGCAACGCAAAGGCATTTGTGTCATAAGATGATCTCATGTTCTTGGGAATTATGACTTCCTGACTTTCGATCTCGACCACTGCTAATTTGTATTGACATTCGTAGCCCATAAATGTGTACATTGGTATGTTAGGCATCATCAGCATTAGATTTGATTTGCTCTATCAGTGAAGCAATTGTGTTCAATCCATCATCATCATCATTGGCCTTTATTTTGTCTTGTCAGACGTTTTAAGCAGCGTCAATCCATACTAATATATTAATGCGAAAGTGTGTTTGTTTGTTTGTCTTTCCTTCACTCATGCCCTAACTAAGCAACCAATCGACCTGATTTTCGGCACAGATTTAGTTGAAAGGATGGAGAGTAACATAGGCTACTTTTTACCGCGGGAAAATACCTCATTTCCACGGGAAAAACGGTTAATGCGGGCGGAGCCGCGGGGCGGAAAGCTAGTTTCTTGAATAAAACAAACTTGACTTTAAAATATTCTTATTGGTATCAACTTAGCTTTTTCACCTTTTTTAGTATCATGAGCTACAAACGCATCAATGAATTCCTTCCAAGTGCAGTATACATTACAAGAATCTTGCTTACAACTCGTCGCGTACGCACACCCAGCCGACCGTGGCCACATATTCCCGCCTCAGCTCTGCGCGTCTATTGGCCGGCTCTAACAAGTGTACACAAACATTGCCTTGCTCTTGACACCACCGCACCGGTCACTCGGCACGCATATTAATAGATCAACTGATTCACGACACTCCAGCCCCCCTACTCCTTGCTTCCGAGTCCCGAGTAACACGCGCGATATGGCTGCAGGCGCTCGTCTTTTGTTCCTATCAGCCAGCAATCGCCATGAAAACAAATAAAAAGTAAATGTCTGTGTAGTGAATGAATGTGATGTGATGTTGCAAATGTAGTATCAATGTGTGGAGTGCGTAGTGATGTCGGGCCGCCGGCACCGATGGGGCAAGTAACGTTTTAGTTCAATTCTCCAGTGGAATGTTCAGCCATCTCGGCTTGATATGGAAGATTGCCTTTTAAATCACGACGTGCTCGCTCTAGCAGTTATTGGGTTCTATTTCTGGGTTTAATTTAATACTTCGGTTAATGCTCTTTGTGCTTTCATCAGATATAATCTAACACTACACTAGACCGGATGCACGTGCGCTGTGCCCATTTACTATTATTGAATTCATATCTTTGTAGGTTATATCGTAGGAACGTAAAATATGTTATATAACAAAGTTTAACAAACTAAATTCACGATAAAATAGGAGAGATATCGTTGGCATGGCAAGCAGGAATGCATTGTCCACTTATCTACGGAGAGTGGCATTCCAAACGTTTATTGGCTTTGTAGACCGGTTCCATATCCTTCGCATTTTGCTGCAATTTACTATTCTCGGTCTTGTTTTTTTCATCAGAATGTAAGAATTTATTACCTACTGATATATTTTATTTGCATTTTTACAGTATATTATCCGCTGTTATTGTAGAACATTTATTACCTTTTATCTTTTTTATTTTCATGTTTTTTCAGTTGATTTTCATGATCGAAACATCTGTTGTCATTGGTCCATTTATCATCTTTACTTTATCTCTCTTTAACTAAATAATATTTTTATCCATCCTAATTTGCATTTTCATTGGTAGCAATATTTATCTGTAGGTACTTGAGATATGAGACTGACATTACCGTCTGAGGTTGCATTCCTCGCATGCCGTGGTTGGCATTGTGGGCCGGTGCATGACCGGTTCGTATCGTATCCTTCCTTTCCTGTCCTTTATTTGTTTGTCTCGGCACAATCTTGTTACGGTTTGTTGTTTCTGTCTATATTATATTCTTTGTATGGTTCATCATAATAGGTATCTGCTATCCTACATAAAAGGTAATCTTCTACGCCACTGGTAGACGATTTTTGGAAAAAATAATTTATTTTTTATCCTATTCATGTCAGTGACTTGGGCAGTACTCTACTAGGGACTACTATTTGGTATTCTGTGACTCTACCATCAGGGAGGCGCGGGTTCCAATCTCGACACGTAATAATGTGTTTTCGATTTTCGAATTTATCTGTACGTTTATTTGAAAATATCGTAAGGAAACCTGCTGATACCTCCAAAAGCATTTTTAATTTTTGTGTGAAGTATACCAATCAGCATTGGGTCAGCGTAGTCCCTGACTCAGAATAGGCTCTTGTTAAAGTTAGTGAGCCAAAGAACTGCCGTGGGATCATAGTTAATTTCCTTGAAAGAATTTCGAAATCCACTAGACAAGCAGGCCGCTAGTAATTGCTGGTTATCAAAATATTATGTAATTTTAAGCATTCAAGACCTTCATTTACTTACTTGCGGGTGCTATATGCACATTGCAAGCCTATCATTACTGGAAACAACGAGCACGTTTCTCGGACTAATTTGCATTTATACACAACATATATAATAAGTAGAATCTATAACTACAAAGGTATAATTATTCTGTTGAAAACTTTTTGTAAACTATGATTTTTTATACTTTTTTATGTCATGTGCTTTTTCATCTGTCCTAATAAAATTTGCTTGCTCTTATTTTGCGAGATTTCTTTACCAGCAATTTACAGTCCGCATAAGATCGAATCCTTTTCATTTTGGTCCTTTTACCGCGATTAAATTTCGCACAAGATGTTGACAAGGTCCAAGGCTCGCAGCGAGAGCCAGCTCGCTCAACAGACGTCATCGTCACCAGCGAGCGGTGATCGCCCTCGCCTTCCAGATAGTTCCTGCCCCATAGTCCAGCCTCTTCAACCTAGATCCAGCAAATCGTCGCAAAGTTCACAGAGGTCGGTTGTTTCCGTCAAGTTGCGGAAAAAGCAACTTGAATTGGAGGCTGCCGAGGAGAAGTCGCGCTTGCTCGTCGCTGCTGCGGAGGCTGAAGCGAAATTACAGGAAATCAAGTTAGAAGAGTCAAGAATGAGAGCCAAGCTCAAGGAGGCGAGAATGCAAGCCGAAGTCGTCGAGAAGAGACTCGACGCCAGCTTAGCTGAGATTGAGGAGAAGCGTTCGCGTACAGGTACAAGCGTATCATCAGCACGAACTGAGGAATGGGTAGCGCAACAGAATGTCACGTTTCGTCGCTCTGCCGCGGCACAGTATGCGCGCCACCCTGACCCCAGTATCCCCGCTGAACATTTCAATACTTTTCCTGTAGCTCATGATGAAATAGAACATTCAGCCTCAGTCACACGCATGTCCGCCCCCCCAACTGCCCCCTTAGCCCACGATAATGTTCAATCTCACGCGTTGCTTAAGTTAGCTGATGCAGTTCATGAGTTGGCTATAGGTTGCGCCCGCAGTAATCAGCAGGCGACAGTCGCTGATAAGATGATTAGCCGTATGGCGACTCCTAAGGAGCTGCCTATGTTCCGAGGCGATCCCTTAGAGTGGATACATTTTAAAAGCTTTTATGAGGAATCTACTCAGGTATGCCAATATTCGAACGTAGAGAATGTCTGCCGCCTACGAAAAAGCTTACAAGGTGAAGCTAGAGAATGTGTCGCCGCTCTTCTCATGGGTAATGTATCCGCTGAAAATATCATGAAAACATTAGAATTGCGTTTTGGCCGTCCAGAAATCATAATCACTAAAATTGTCAGTCAGATTCGTAAAATTCCATCACTGTCATCGTCTTATCATACTGACATAGTGTCATTTTCCATAAAGATAAAAAACTGCGTGGTAGCTGTCAAAACAATAAAGCAAGATGATTACCTAAGGAGCCCCGAACTCTCTTCGGTAATTTTGTCTAAGTTACCATGCAGTTTGATTACCCGATGGGCAGACTATGTTCATGAACACCGAGAAAAAAGTATTATGCCTCGCATAGAGCTTTTATCGGAATTTTTGGATAAAGAGGCGCAAAAGATTTCTGATGTCGGTGTGTCTATGTTACACGTTACTTCGTCCGTTCACCGGAAACCGGAATTAGGCCAAATCACTTCTAACTATCAGAAGCCGCACTTAGTATTAGCTCAAGCTAGGGAAGCTCAGTTAAAAGCTACAAAATGCCGTTTCTGTTACAAGCTTTCTGATCACATTATTTTCGACTGTCCGAAATACAGGCGTGCCCTCCGGAAGGAAAGATGGGCGTTCGTTCGTAGCAATAGGCTTTGCCCAAAGTGTCTTGTTAGCGACCATGACAAGAATGCATGTAAAGCTCCAGTTTGTAATATTGACAGTTGTGGATTGCCGCATCACGTCACTCTTCATTGGCCTATTAAGTCAACGAAGCAGTCTACCAGTGAGACTGCAGCTGCTACAAGTGAATTTTCTGAAAAAGAAAATCTAAACGAGCTTTCAAAAGCTGAACCGTCCGAAGATGTACTTAACGAATGTGTTGCAAATGTTACAGATACTGAAACGTCAGTCCCTTCTGACTTTCATACTCCATCTCACGTACTACTCAAGTATGTTCGCGTCCGAATCCACGGCCCTAATGGTGACGTCGTTACCGATGCTCTTTTAGACGACGGTTCAACCATCACGATGATTGATGAGAGGGTTGTTAAGGAAGCTGGATTAAAGGGTCGCACCGAAAGTTTAAGAGTGCGTGGAGCTTGGGATAACAGTGTTTTAGTCTGTCAGTCAGAACTTATGGCTTTAGAGATTTCAGGCAAAGATTCGACTGAACGTTTTGGATTAGTGACACGTACAGTTAAAAATATAAGCCTTCCAAGTCAGTGTTTTAAATGTGATGGTTATGAACATCTCAACGATATTAAAGAATTTTTATATTCGGGTCTCATGAAGCCCTCCATGATAATAGGTCAGGACAACTATCATCTATTAGCGCCACTGGAAATAATTAAAGGCGACCCTAATGCGACTCGCTCTGTATTAGGTTGGTCTCTTCATGGCCAAACGCGTAACCGGCGTCCTCACGGAATTACTGAATCTTATGCGCTCTTTCTATCCAGTCGTAACGAAAATGAAAGCGATCTAGGCGAGCTTAATGATCTTATTAAGCGCTCATTTGCACTTGACGCTCTTGGTGTCAGTACCAAACCGCGACAATGTACGGAAGATATAAGAGCTGTAAAGATTCTTGACGCTACGTCAAAACATGTCGGAGACCACTGGGAAGTTGGACTTCCTTGGAAAGAGGATTCAGTTAAGATGAGTAATTCTTATCCTACTGCATACATGCGTCTTCGAGGCGTGGAGAAAAAGATGCGCATGAATCCAAGTTTTCAAGACCGGTACAAGGAAAGGGTACAACATCTTCTAGAGAACAATTATGCTCACCTCTGTGAAGAACCTGATGATGTTGTGAATGTACCTAAGCGGCTCTGGTATTTACCACACTTCGGAGTTGACAACCCCAACAAAAAGAAACTGCGTCTTGTTTTCGATGCTGCTGCAAAGTCGGAAGGGTATTCTCTAAATGACTACCTTCTTCAAGGTCCAGACTTACTGGTATCATTGGTTGGAGTTTTATTTAGGTTTAGAGAACACCGCATCGCAGTGACGGGAGACATCAAGGACATGTTTCTTAGGGTTCAAATTAGGAAAGAAGACCAGAATGCTCTGCGATTTTTGTGGAGAGATGATTGCAGCAACGATAAGCCACCCTCAAAGTATGTTATGAATTCTTTGATATTTGGAGCTTGCTGTTCTCCGTTTGTGGCCCAGTATGTCAAAAACAAAAATGCCATGCAATATGAACAGGAGAAACCTCGTGCTGTCAGAAGCATTTTACGAAATCATTATGTCGATGATCTGATGGACAGCATTGAGACTGAGGAAGCAGCCATCCAACTAGTTCATGAGGTGAGAAATATCCACAAAAAGGGAGGTTTTGAAATACGTAACTGGACCAGTAATTGCAAGAAGGTTCTCGAAAGTTTACCTGAAACGGATTTGGGTCCAAGTGCAGTCAAATTCAATGTTGATGGTGCAAACGAAGGTGAGAGAACATTAGGGCTCTACTGGTTTCCAGCAGAAGACTTTTTGGCTTTTGACATTTCATTCAAGCGAATAAGCCCCGATGTCCTTCAATGTTTGAAGCTACCTTCTAAACGTGAAATGCTGAGTGTCATTATGTCTGTTTTTGATGTTTTGGGCTTTCTGGCTCCGATATCAATAAGATCCAGAATAATTCTTCAAGATGTCTGGAGAAGTGGAGTAGGTTGGGATGATCCAGTCAAAGAGGAGGAATTTACTAAATGGAGAAAGTGGTTAGCAAGCGTCGAAAAGCTTAAGTCTTTGCGCATTCCTAGATGGCTATTAAGTGCAGGATCAGCTGTTCCACATAGCGAAAAAAGAGAACTACACGTATTTTGTGATGCTTCATCTCAAGCCTATGCTGCTGTTGCATACTGGCGGATATACGATGGAACGAATGTGTGTGTAGCTTTAATAGCTAGCAAGAGCAGAGTCGCACCTTTGAGACCTGTTTCAGTGCCACGTATGGAGTTACAAGGAGCAGTTCTGGCCTGCAGATTAGCAGCTACCATAGAACTGGAGCACACTTGTAAAGCAGAACGTCGAGTTTTCTG
Source organism: Teleiodes luculella (assembly GCA_948473455.1). Classification (NCBI taxonomy): domain Eukaryota; kingdom Metazoa; phylum Arthropoda; class Insecta; order Lepidoptera; family Gelechiidae; genus Teleiodes; species Teleiodes luculella. Next base: position 3,789,362 of record OX419585.1, read on the forward strand.
GACAGATTCCTCAACAGTTTTGTTTTGGATTGCAAGTGATGCGCGAAATTATAAACCGTATGTCGCTAATCGCCTCGGAGAAATTGACGAAACAACTAAGCCCGAAGAGTGGAGGTATGTTCCGACAGACATGAATGTCGCTGACTTTGCCACCAAAGAAAATGTTGACGATCTTCAATATGATCATCAGTGGTTCCACGGTCCTGAATTTTTATCTAAAGATGAACACTTGTGGCCCTCGAAGAGATTCGCAAAAACTTCTTTGCCCGATGAGGATTCAGTGCAATCTACAACAACTGCGAAGAGATTCGCAAAAACTTCTTTGCCCGATGAGGATTTGGAGCTAAAGAAACAAGCTGTCGCAGTTGTTGTAGATTGCACTGAATCCTCTATCCCTGAATGTACAAAATTTTCGTCATGGACACGACTCATTCGTGCAACAGCCACGCTTCTAGTAGCTGTAGACAAGTTTAAGAGGAAAGCTTCTTCAGTTGACTGTGCAAAGCTAAACAGAGCTGAAGTTTTGATTCTTAAACAATCGCAAGCTGAGTCGTTCGCCGAGGAAATAGCGCTTCTTAAACAAAATAAGCCTGTGACCAAGAAGAGTAAGCTTCTGAAGCTTTCACCTTATCTTGATGATGAGGGAGTTTTGCGGCTTCAGGGTCGTATCGATGCAGCGGAGGATATTAGCATCGAAACAAAAAGACCTGTCATTTTAGATGGCCGTCACTATGTTGCACAACTTATCATCAAGTATTTTCATAAGTTATTTGCTCATGCCAATAATGAAACTGTTATAAACGAACTTCGTCAAAGATTTTGGATAATACATTTGCGACCTTCTGTAAGAAAAGTCGCGTCAGAATGTTTAGTCTGTCGCATAAGAAAGGCTACTCCGGAAGTTCCCCCTCAAGGAGATTTGCCTGCGGGTAGAGTAGCACACAGTTGCAGGCCGTTTTCGCATTGCGGCATTGATCTTTTCGGACCATTTGACGTGTCAGTTTTAAGAAGGCGCGAAAAAAGGTACGGCGTCATATTTACGTGTATGACCGTGCGAGCGATTCACCTTGAAATTGTTCATTCTTTATCAACTGATAGTTTAATGATGGCAATTAGACGTATGGCTGCAAGGCGTGGGTGGCCCACAGATATGTATTCGGATAATGGCACAAACTTGCGGGGAGCTCATGCCGAACTGAAAACATTACAGACTGAAATCGCTAATTTCAGATTGAGTTGGCATTTTAATCCTCCTTTAAGTCCACATATGGGAGGCGCCTGGGAAAGGCTTATTCGCAGCGTGAAAACAGCCTTAAAAGTTATAATGAAAGAAAGAGCCCCTAGAGATGAAACGCTTGCGACTTTGTTATGTGAAGTTGAAGCTATTGTGAATAGTCGCCCGTTGACTCATGTTTCCGTAGGTCCATGCGATGATGTAGCTTTAACACCCTTTCATTTTTTGCTAGGAACTTCCTCGATGTTGCCAACTTATGGCTCTGAATCAACTGACTTATGCTCTAGGAAACAGTGGCGGGTGGCACAAAGGTTGGCTGACATGTTTTGGTCTAGATGGCTGAAGGAGGTTCTCCCCTGTCTTTTGCCAAGATCTATGGCAGCTACAGGAAATAAAAACATTCAGGTTGGGGACGTCGTCCTTATTGTTGACCCAACAGTTGAGAGGGGATACTGGCCACGGGGCACTGTCGAAGAGGTGTACCCCGGTGTGGACGGTCGAGTGCGCGTCGTCGACGTGAGGACCTCGCGTGGAACTGTGCGCCGCCGTTCTGTACTGCGGCTTGTGCGACTCCCCAGGGGTGGAGAAAATGTTGAAAACTTTTTGTAAACTATGATTTTTTATACTTTTTTATGTCATGTGCTTTTTCATCTGTCCTAATAAAATTTGCTTGCTCTTATTTTGCGAGATTTCTTTACCAGCAATTTACAGTCCGCATAAGATCGAATCCTTTTCATATTCTTTAATCTTCTATTGTACCTATGTTGCAAATGTTGCAATGTCCCTGTTCCTAGAGAACTTAGCTTTCTTGAGCATATTATTCTGAATTAACATTAAAAAAATACTAATAGTTATGCTATTAACAATGTGGTAGGTACCTAACTGTCGGATTTTGGTGACTTTACAAACGATACTTTCATTTTCTTGTTAGCATTTACAGGTGTACTAGCTAAGTATGACAAATTGTTTATCTATTGTCCTATCTATGGCTTGTTTCTATACATACGGCTCACCATTTATTAAAGGATAATCATGATGATTATTGTACAGTAATTCATTGGTAACAGAAGTATAATAGCTACGCACAACAGTTGCGGCAGGCACGCAGACATTGACGCATGCACTGATAAATAATTCACGAGCCGATTTCTCAACGGATTCCTGTACAACAACGCAACAGTCGTCATCCTCCATTGATCTCGTTACATTTTCAAATGTTACAGGTTTTTGCCTGTTAGGATAGTTCCTTTGTGTTTCTGGTGTTTTTACCAGAAGCTAATTTTAATGGTTAAATATAGCATAATGATTAGGATTGGATGGTTGGTAGAAATTAGACTCAGAAGATTAAAAAATATTAGATTCAACTTTAAAAAAGAAAGAATAACATTGAGTGAATTTAAAGTTTTAAGTTCTTATAGTTATTTCACGAAGATTCAGGCAAGTTACAAGATGAGAGCCAAATGTAGGTGGTATGGTAATTATTCCTATTAAGTTTGCATACTCTTATTAAAACACTTAATCGTGACGGTAAAAAATGCTATTCTTCACATTTACGTAATAGATCTGGTTAAATAATTTATGGGTTTGGTCTAGATAGTCGAATCCCTACTACTAAGTATGAATTTTTACCCCTAGTATTCATAAATACTCGTACTTTAGTTTTTTCTATCGCTTGAAAGGAAAAGTCCGTAACCATTTGACACTTTGATGATAGGTTGGCCTAATTATAAACTTTACAACGGTTTCTTCACAACATAGCATCTGAAAGTAGATCACCTACATCACCTGAGTCTGATTTGAAGTTAAATCTGTGTCAACCTAACAATGTTGCTGTTATATCTCCGGTGACTAAGCATTGGTTTCAAAACAATCGGCTTCCCTTGCCTTGCGAAACGATTGAAAAGCTGTAGGTGCTGAAGCGAAATCAACTTTGACACGTCCTATTATATTGACTGAAGCCGGTAGTGCGGTGAACAATCGACTCATTAATATTAATTTTATTAGCTGTTTAGGAGTAAGGCTCTAGCAACAAGATTAACGAAAAAATAGTAGTGTAGAAATCATACGCATAGACATTACTTTTTTTATTTATTTGCACTGGAATTGTCTGGTATAAGAGGCACAATTTATTGTCTGGTTAAAGAGGTTTTAATAACACGAATAAAAACCAATATTGTGATCAACATGTTCAATTGAGGCGAATTGGACGATGGGGCGTCACGTGAAATATTTCTATTTTATTTGAGACCTTTTGCCTATTGATTTTGGTTGATGGATTTATGATTAACTTGTAGTAGGTGACATGCATTCACAATATTTTAATTTAAGTCTGTTTTGGAGAACACGAAACAGCTAAAATTTAAAACCAACAGGGATCCATTATTCTTGCCATTTTGCTTGCAAACGCGATTTACGTTTCACAGAATGCTGTGTCAAAATAATGCAATGTTTGAAATACTTACTAATTTTAATATACATCAAAATGTATGACCGTTTTTCAAGCATTGTGCCCAGTAAAATAAAACGACATAGATTCTCCAGCAATCAGATCCAATAAATTTTATAATTGCGTATCTCATATTCCCACAGCGACAATTTACAAGAGTTAATCACTGTGGAATTAGTTTGTACGGACAAATAGCTGTAGGCTGGCTGTATAGTGCAATAAAAATTCCAATAGAGTTGTCGTCCATACAGCCGCATTGGGAATACCGCACAATGTGGACCAATAGACGATTCGCGTTGGACATTCTAATTGCGCACGCGCAGAGTAGCGTGATCCATCGGCCATAAATTAATCTATTGCTGTACGTACGGTATTGATCCTATGCAATTGAAATCGAGGCTATTGAATTTGAGTGAACGGTGGTATTTTGAATTTAGAATCTTTTCATCTCAAGGTTTGGTGACGAAACACGAAAATGTGTTACCAGTTAGTTCTTTATTTTTAAATGTTGTTTTTTCCCTTTTCTATACTTAACGCTCAATAAGCTTTTTGATCTGAGTTGTCCATATCACGTGCCTTTTTTTCAGGACTCTTTGACCGCCCTTTTCCCCACTGTGATACTAACTTAGACTTAATTAATGAAAATTTTCATTCATATCATTACAATTAGACTTGAAAACAATAACATAAAATGTTAATTAAAGATAAATCTTCGTAGAGATTTAATTTGCAACAGTGTAGAGAACTATTTGAACCGCAAACCGTAAGCGCACGCGCCGTGACGTAGCGGGCGGAGCAGGAAACAGTTAGATTTGAAAAAATGTATAAAATCATCCTGAGAATAGGTATTAGGTAGATATAATATAATGTTTCACTACAACGTTATCGACCATATGAAGAAGATAATCCCGCCATTCTAAACCACTGCGTATAGAAGATACAGATTTATATTGTTACTAGCTGTCGCGTCGGTTGTTTTCCATTTTCCAGAGTTATTTTCCTGAGGTAAAAAGGAGCCTACATCACTTTCTGCCATGAAATCTACCTCTATGTAAAAAATCATGTCAATCCGTTGCTCAGTTTCAGTGTAAATAAACGACAAACATACAGGCTAACTCTCTTTCGCATTTATAATACATATTAGTATAGCATAATGTTAAATATGATGTCGTGTCATACACAAATAACCAAAATTTTGAGGAAATTTAGCTTTTTGCCTATTCTACTAATAAAAATTGATTTTAGAAATACTATTGCATACATCCTCTATTTAAATTTTTTTTTATCCCTGAGAGAAAATACGGTAAATATACGAGTAAGTGTTAGGACAGTTGCCTTTACCACCCTTTACTAAAGTTTGTTACCGTTTAAAAAACCCGTTTTTCGATCACAGTCGGTCGGCGCAGGCGCAGGCGTTTCCGCAGCCGTGACCATCATCGGTTCAATAATTTTGTGCTCACTTTCATGACAACTCTACCAAACAAAATATTCAAATCTCAGTAGGGTTTTTACTAAGCCAGTATTGATTTAAAATAATCTTCAATCTTGTTCTTAAAGTTGATCAATCAATACTCAATTTTGGTACTAATCTAATATAAGTTTTAAGTTTTAATCAAGTTAAAGTTAGAATGAGTATTTAATAGATAACAATTATGTATTTAGTTACAATTACCTTATCTTCGGAAAAAATGCATACTATCGATATAAGTAAATACTTTATTTTTTTATGATCTTGGCAGTATTATTTATTACATAACCATACACAACGAACAAAAGTTACCGTAAAAACGTCAAAAGCACAAATTCTGTGATAGCGACTAGTCACAAAAACATTCTAAAAGCTATCCCAAGAATGCAAAGCAGCCGACCCGAGCTACACCAAATCTTTGCCCAAACTGTGCATTCTTGCGATCGCCACAAAAAACCAGCTGGTTCAGATTAAGGAAGGAGAAACACAAACAAAAAGAAATACAAGAACACTGGCTTAAAAAGAAAGAAAAAAGTAAACAGAAGAAACGAATGATTTACAGATGCGCCTTGAAATAGAATCAGGTCAGCGAATATTTCGTAATACCTCTTCGTATATTTTGTTCTTTTTAGGGTTCCGTATGGTCAATTGAAGTTAAGTATAACTGAATTTGTATTATTATACAAATTCAGGCCTCTGTTTACATATTTAACATCTATATGTAAATTTTGCCTGAAATAAACGGATTTATTTACTTATTGATTTAATATTATTATAGTCGCTATAATAAAAAAATACTAGAAATACTGTCCAATATTATATTCTAAGTAAAAATCGTGTCCTGTTGCATTTTTTTGCTTTTAAATATTTCAATTAGATTGTTATGTGTTCTCTCATGAACAGTAAAATATATACTTATTACTTTATTTACTACATTGAATACTAGAATTGCAAATATATTGTACTGTACGGAACCCTACGCGTGCAAATCTGATTGCCAATTGACACATTTTATTTTTAATCTTTTTTCGAGATGTTTCGACACGTGAGATCTTTTAGTAGATGACAAATTGCTCTTTTGTTTAATGGAACAGTATGTGTTATTAAACATGTAGTATTGGTAAATATAACTTAATGTACGCCATTGTATGTAATTGCCAATCCGATCCAACAAGGTTAACAGTTAGTTTTGAAACGATAACGTCAGTTTAAAGTGGTATAACATAGTATGAATTGTAAAAATGTGTTAAGATCTAAAATAATTTATTGTCCCCATAAAATTATAGGTAATTTTGTTTATGTATGTATCACTATAATTTGCAGGGTTCACGGTGCATATTAAATTAGTTGAAATTTCTTTGATAAAATGAAAGACTTTGATAAAAATTTATGTTCGTTTGTGGTTTGTTTGTTTACAAATAACTTGAAGTAAATAAACTAGGCTAGTAGTTAGGTATATTAGAAAAAAGAACATTTTGTATATTAATTAAGTACCTTTTTCTTATAATTGAAAATAATCTTTTAAAACAAATCAATTTTGAGCGGGTTAAGATGTACGCTACATTCGTTGCCAAGCTGTAATAAATAACATCATGAAGTCAATATTACATAATTTATGTGCTTGTTTTAGGATCAAGGAATGCAACCTTTCGTTTTACGCAGTTGTTGCGGAACTAAACGGCCTAACTTCAAACACATATTGTTTAGCACCGTTTCATAGTTCTAGTGAATTCTATGTTTATTGATTACAATGTAGGTTGAGCGGGCGCAGTAAATTGAAACCTGAAATAACTTTAAACAGCAATAAACTGTAAATAATGGTATATTCTGTTCTAAACTGGTGCAAGTGTTACACAAAGCTTTCATTTCACAGGAATATAAAAGGCTAAAACTTCTCACACTTCTTAATTTCATAGCGAATGTGAGCAGATTTCAGAATTCAAGAATCAAATTAACGTGCACTTATAAAGCATAGTACTGGTCAACATATAGGTACAGTTCTCGAGGTCATAATGTCCAGCACACGCGCCCGTATTCCGTAGCGTTAGGGCTAAATTTGTAGTGCGAGTGTCCAATCGCATGTGCTGGCTTCTGTACATAAATAAAAATTGCAGCGGAACCGCGCCACGCTAGTTTATTTATCTATTTCGTGGCAGAACAATAACCCAGAAGATATTCAAAATTTACAGTTAAGTACGTTCGTTAGGTACATCATATAATATATAATAGGTTATTTGACTGATTCTTCAGATTACTTAATTTGGATTAAAAATTGAATTTTACTGTAATTTAACAAGGTATCATATAAGAGATTACTTAGGTTGATAATTAAATAAATTTCGCAATGCTAACGGACTAACTAAAACTTTACAGTACATCACACATCGGCAACTCAACACGTAAATGTAACTGTCCGAAACGAGTTACTGCTCCAAACCGATACCACAGTTCGCTGAAGCAATAAGCGGCGCAGGCGCCTCTGATCAAATACCATCCAGTAAAGGCGTTTTTTATTGGCGACCCTAGACTGTGAAATAATTATTTCATCACCAAATTTTTTGGAAAGTTACCAACATTAGGGAAGTATCCATCCAATCCAATCGCTTCTCGCAAGTAGACACAAATTAGTCCAAACTAGAGAATAATCCTAAAATTATTTAACACGTATTTAATAACTCATGTAGGATTACAAATCTCTTCATGATTGTCGAAACTACAGTTTTGTTATTCTACTGGATAACTAATTAAGTAAATTATTCCGGTTATTGAGATTTTTTGGGTCCATCCTTGGTCTAGCTCCGCACGTCTATTGGGTGAAAGCCTGAAATGATGATAATGAATATGAATTTTAAATGGTTTATCGTTTTATTAGATAGTAAGTATATAGCTATTTCCAAATTATAATAAAAGGAGATGTGTGAAGGAGTCTTTATTATCGTCCGACAGTGTGATATCTTGACAGCTGTTTTTGTAACAGTTTGCGAAACGCTCGATAGCATATTGACGTTAATAAGAGTATTAAAGCGGTGATGAAACGATAATTTTACCGTAATATTGCAAGTCTTTCATTAGCTGTAGTTTGTGCTTTCATTACTGTACTTTGGTGTTACCGTATTGAATTTGGTAAATTGTATGTACAGAAGCCAGAACATGCGGTTGAACATTCGCACTACGAAATTCACCCGCTACGGAATACGGGTGATCTCAAGGTCAACATGTCCAGCCGCATGTTCTGGCTACTGTACTAAAACTTTCTTTAAAATTTACCGATTTATGGTTTAATGTTGTCATTAAAATATTCCTACACGTAAGGCGACTTTAAAGGCAACTGTAACCTCAAGTGAGAGAGAGATTTAAAAAAATCATACAGCAGCCCCCGTAACATGCAGTGCTATGACAAAAGTTTGTCGCACATCTAACTGTCAAAAAACCCGCCATATTGAAACATACTCTAACAGGATAAGAGAATACGCACGACAAAATTATGTCTGTCACGCGTGGACCGGGCATGTTAGAGGGGCTGGTGGTAGATAATTATGTCAGCATCTAAAACATAATTTATATTCGCATGAATATTTGCCTATGAATGGGCTGCTTAGCTTTACCAAAATGATATCTAAAAAGGAAGCCTGAAAGAAAAGCTTCTTTTCTTTCGTTAAAATGCGAAGACATTCTGTACACGAAGACAATAAAGAGATTTATTATTTTAAGAGTATTCTTACATACATACGTATTTTTGTATTTTTGTAAACATTTTGGATGTGGCTGACTATTTTTGTAGTAGTTTTTAAAGAAAATAAGGTTTTTTAGAATAAATAAAATGATTGGTTAGAAAAATCATCATCATTATTATCAGTTCTTATGTACTTCCTATTCCGACCCAAGGCTCTATAATGACTCTACATTTATTACTAAAACACGTTTACAAATTAATAACAAATTATATGAGATAGACTTTACTGCACGTTCATAAAATAGGGAGATGAGCAGAACCATTAAAAATGATTTACAGTATATTTTTAAAACAAGCGACCCGCCCTGGCTCCGCACGTGAAAATGGTTATTGTGGGTTATCCTTAAATATATTATGCATGTTTTATACATACAAACCTTCCTCTTGAATCACTCTATCTATTAAAAAAACCGCATCAAAATCCGTTGCGTAGTTTTAAAAATTTAAGCATATATAGGGATATAGGGACAGAGAAAGCGACTTTGTTTTATACTATGTAGTGAAACACGTTTACAAATTACATAATAACTAATTATATGAGATAGAATTAACTGCACGTTCATAAAATATGGACAAGAAGAGAATCATAAAAAAATTAATTACAATAAATTATTAAAATTATGTAGGTACGTGATATTATCCATTACAAATTAACAGGTAGGTATCTTAGTACCTACTATTAAAAAACCCGTTTTGTTTGTTAAAATTTGGAAATTTGGAAAAGTTTACGATGTCAACTTAGGGTCTGTACAATAGCCAGCACATACGGCTGGACATAATGACTTTGATAGCACATTTATCCCGTAGCAGTAGGGGCGAAACTCGTAGGTTTTTCGATCGAATTTGTCTATTATAATTTTTTTAGTGCCGCTGGATGCCGGCAGCGCGGGACCGATCGTTGTGGAGATCTTTGGGGGAGGCCTTTGTCCAGCAGTGGACGTCAACTGGCTGATGAATTTTTTTAGACCAATATCGTGTAATATTCTGTCCTTTCCAAACTAAAATTTTAATTGCAGCTTATTAAGGATGCGTTAGACCGAATAATTGGCCGTTGTTTACTGACGCATTTCGATACGCGGCACGTTACGTACTATTGCCTCCGTGTTATGTTGGTTGTGTATACAGTACAGTGGACTACTTTCATCGGTATCGTTTCATTATTTTAGTAGTAGCCATGGTCCAAGAAAACAAGGTCTTGCAATTAGACCACGTGACTGACACGAGCCTACATCATTTCTACGTCATTTCGCCTATTCATCCTTGTCGAATGCGTGTAATAGACAAGGATGAACAGCGCAAAATGAGGTAGGCTCGTGTCAGTCACGTGGTCTAATTGCAAGACATTGTTTTCTTGGACCATGGTAGTAGCTGATAAAGCCTTCGATTTTTCCTGAAGTATTTCAAATAGTCTCTTCCATAGACTGAAATGATTGTTTCAATACTAGTTGATCGAAGAATAGCTTTCCGTTTATCAGCTGCGCCCGCGTTGACAGTTTTTCCCGTGGGAATGAGTAATTATCCCGCGGTAAAAGGTAGCCTATGTTACTTTCCAAGGTCTATTCTATCTTTTGTACCAAGTTTCATTGAAATCGGTTCAGTAGTTTCGGAGCCTATTTAATGCAAACAAAACAAAAAATCTCTTTTTTCTGCTTTATAATATTAGTATAGATTATCCTAATAATAGACCAATGCTTGATGTACCCGTACAGAAGCCGGCACATGCGGTTGGACATTCGCGCTACGAAATTCATTTCTTCCACTACGGAATACGGGCGCTCTCAAAGTCAACATGTACAGCTGCATATGCTGGCTACTGTACTTTAAAAAATCTTAATCCATAATATGAATTTAAGCATGAAAGCGAAATAAAAACATGAATTCAGGCTAGGCTTGCTTTAATACTTCTTAATAGAATTGAGAATGATCAGAGTCAAGTTAAAATGTGGATACGTTTTACGACCAATAATATAAATTAAAGGAGTATTAAAAATAATGTGCTTCATAATAATGTTTTCAATTAAAATCGAGATACGTTAATTGAAAATCATTAATTGTTATCCAATATCGAGTGTTAAATATCAGTTGCGATACTTAAATAATAATGAAGACGTTTTTAATAATATGAAACCGGATAAACTTCATTAAGTAGGTACTTAAAAAATCTCGTAGCACTTTTATTTGCTACGGCAGTGCTACGACGTGCTACGACCACGCTACGACAGTTATATTTCTAAGGACTCCTACCTATCCTTTATAATTCCGTTCCCCAATTAACCGGCAACAGATGAAACTTAATGAAACAAACCGAGATTTTTTTAAATGTGAGATCGATGGCACAGTTATCAGATACCCAAACAAATATAAACTTAAAAACTTCCCAAACATAAAAAAGTACATGACCTACTTCATTTAGTCATCATTGTACAGATGATTATCATATTATTTATTATTTTATTAATATTATAAAGAGGAAAGATTTGTATTTTTGTGTGTGTGTGTGTGTATGTTTGTAATGAATAAACTCAAAAACGACATAACCGATTTCAGAAATTCTTTCACCATTTGAAAGCTACATTCACTCTGAGTAACATAGGCTACCTTTTACCGCTGGAAAATGCCTCATTCCCACGGGAAAAACGTTAACGCGGGTGGAGCCGCAGCATAAAGCTAGTATATGATAAAGATAGACTTACTAAACGCACAGTGCCTTCCTCTGAGCTGTATATTTACCAGTTCCTTTAAAAGCGGTTGAATCAACAAGGGTGTCATAACACAAGAAGCGATCAGCGGACCGGAACGGGACCAACCTGTTTCATTGCGATTCACCGATAACGAATGCACCGCACCGGCCGCTGAACTGAGCGACCGAACCGAACCATTCTTAGTGCAAAAGCTACGAAGATTATTACTTCTATACGGTAGTAGTACCATGATATTTCACGCGTGACAAGACAAAGTTTTGTCGCATCGTGTATACTTTCATCCTATTGGGGGAAATAGAATAGAATAGAATATACTTTATTGCACAGCAGAAAAAAAAACACAAATAAGCTGTACATGTAGGCGGCCTTATTGTCAAGTAGCAATTTCTACCATGCGACCTTAGAAAACTTTAATATGGAGGCTTCCTCAGAGCATTTTAGTATTTTAATTAAGACATTGATTTGTAACAGCTCTTCGTGCTAGCTAGTGCTAGCTAGCTAGCTAGTGCTACGAGTAGCAATGCTGATTTTAAGCCACTCTTGGTCGGGGGGAGTTGTCAAAATCCCCACGCTTGGAAAACTGTTTGGGGATTACAGTTGTTGTTGGTTAAGGTTGTCACGCCCGCGGCGCGCTCTGAACAGGGAGCGCGCCTGCAAGGCATCGACAAGAAGAAGATGAAATGATGAACACGATGAAAAGTACAGAAGAAAACACAGGTACATCACAGACGATAGATATATATTTGGTAAACTTTCACAGGACAATAATTACACAGGAATTTGGAACTCGGCCGGCATGGCCGAGAGATAAGACAAAAGAAACTAGAAAAATGGACGAAATGACGGATGACTGTTGACTGAATTCCAAAATTGAACATATTCGAATTTAGGCGAGAATGGTAAATGAGATGAGAATGAGGCAACGAGGTGGCATGGTAATGCACCACGTTACAGTACCGGGGGGGGCCGGGTGAAAAAAGGCTTGCAAAGGCTTTTTTCTAAAAAGGTGAAAATATATACTTAAATCTAAATAAAACTAAGTATGGGAAAAGTGAGAGGTAATTTAGAAGGTGTGGGTATGTACACTAAGCCAGTTCACCCATCTAAGCATCATGTCTATCCTTCCATTCTTTCATGCTTCAACTTTCAATGTCTTGTTCCGGAATTGGAAAGCAAGACCCTTTCATATTGAGGAAACTTATATACATAAATAAGTGTTTCTCAATGAACTGTACTTAGGATAGTGTAGGCTTATTTTACTAGTCACAACCCGCTAGTGTGAAAGATGATAAAGTAAGTATATGTACAAGTATTGTGCCATTTGGCAAAGCGCATTTTAATGCGTAGGGTAAGGAGGAATATAAGGGAATATGATAGAGGCTTATTTAACGTGTTATCAACCGCACGATAGGAATATGATATAGGCTTATTTAACGTGTTATCAACCGCACGAGATGAGATAATAGATAAGGGAATATATACAGATATGATAAAGGCTTCTTTAACGTGTTATCAACCGCACGAGATTAGAGGATACTCTAATTAGGGAAATATTAACAAATGAATGATAACAGTTAAACTAAATGACTCCGAAAAGAAAAATGAGGTGCGTATTTATAAACAAAAGAATGATATGACAAGGGAAGGGTAGAATATAGATGACGTGATAATGTCAAATTAATAAACAAATAAACAATGGTAACTATGGTAGCGAAGGTGGTGTCATAGTTTGACATGAAGTACAATGTAAGGGTGTAGGTATAAATGAAGGAGTATGTAATGTACAGTGAAAGAAGTATTTATGGGAGAAGAACAAAGGATAAAAAGATTATAAAGGTGTGAGGAGGTTAAGAATAGTAAAAGGGATAAAGGATAAAAAAGGTTATAAAGGAGTAAGGAGATTAAGAATAAAAAGGGTAAGATTTTAAATTTTTGAATCTCCTTTGGGAAAGGTATAGGGTTCGAATCCCTTAAAGCCTAGTCTTAAGTAAGTAGAGCAAGAAACTTTTTATTAAGAAGAAAGAAGAATATAATGTGTAGTAGTGTGCCCTTGGAAAAATTTGTTCTACTCTTTGGTCCGAAAAAGAAAAAGTGTGTAAAACAAGTCAGCCAGCCAAGCTAGCCACGCCAGCCACGCCAGCCAATCACAGCGTGCCCGCACAGCCAGCCGAAGCCAAAGCCTAGCCAATGCCGAGCCGCCATACACCCACGCCACGCTTTGACGGGATTCCCCGACAGCCGCACTATAAATGGCAGAGGGGACTTTGTTCTCGCTCTCTGTTTTGACCGCGCACGCTTACGAAGAGGGTCACGACGTGACCCGCGAATACTTCCATTTCTGTTCTAAAACTGTGTTAATAATAGACAATCGTGTTCATTGTAAAATTGTGTTCTTAACTAAAACTCTTAAAACTGTGACGTGTGTGTATGTGCCAAATAGACAGCCATTTTTAGTACTTTTAGTTGTTTTATTTCTTAGTGTTTCACTCAGAAGCGGGATAAAGATATTATGAAACGCAGTAACGCTGATGCGTCATCCCGACGCCTTGTCCGTCCACCAGGGTGGAACGACAACAACGAATTTAGTGAGTCGAGTGAAGATAACGACGACGCCACACCACAGCCAGCTAGAAAAATTCTAAAGAAATTACTTCAGAATGAAGTTCAGAAAGCTGTGCGTGATCTAAACGCAGAGACGCTTGGCAACGAAACAAAGAACCATAGAGCGGCGTCCCTTATACCTGAGTTCGACCCCGACAATGAAGATTGCGTCACTGTAACGGCGTGGTTAAAAAAAATTGACCAACTGGGTGATATACACGGCTGGAACGAGACGACAAAAGCTTTCTACTTACAGGACAGACTGAGAGGGCAGGCCAGAAAATGGTACAATCGGCTCGATAACTACGATTACACATGGGAAGAATGGAAGCAACTGTTAAGACGCGCATTTCCCAAAAATCGGGATTATGGAAGTATGTTAGAGGAGTTGATCTCTAGAAAAAAAATGCTTTCCGAGACCATGACTAAATACTATCAAGACAAAATTGCGATGTGTTCTCGGTGCAAATTGTCGGACAACGCGGCAGTGTCATGCATCATCCGTGGCCTGCCGTCGTCACTACAAGCGAACGCCAGAGCTTATCAGTGCGAGCGACCCGAAGAGCTTTATGAAGGCTTTCTCTCTGCGCTCGACGATTACCAACCGGCGTCCGTTGTCACACGTGCGCCGCTTAAGGACAACGCACAAAGCGTTCGATCGTTCGAAAGAAAAAGTGCGCCGGCGTCAGTAAACCCAGATGTGGACCCTTGTCCGCGTTGTAAGAAAACAGGCCACATTTTGCGCAATTGCCCGCATCCAGACATGCGAACGTGTTTTAAATGTGGCAAGCAGGGGCATATTGCTACACGTTGTACTAACACTACGAAAACAATGCCAACAGGTGGTGAAAAAGTAAAAGAAATCAAATTGTTGCAAAATTTTAACCACATTTACGAAAAAACGAGCCAAATCAATGGCATATATATCAAATCGTATATTGATACCGGCAGTCAAGTCAATGTACTCTCTACACACATCTCCAAGTTGCTGAATCTAGAGGTAGTCCCTACAGACGTCGTGCTCAAAGGATTTTCTGGTGTTCACTTGAAAAGTTGTGGACAAGTAGCCTTCCAGCTAGAAGTCGAGGGTATATCGATTCACTGCAAAGCTCATTTGACTGACGTCGACATGGGAAATATCAATCTCATCATTGGACAACCGATTATAAACAGCAAGGGCATGACTTTAGTTGTCGACAAGGGCGTAGCCGTTCTTAAGCAAGACATAGACTTTACTGAGCAAATGGATGTGATAGAGGAACGAAGTCGATTCAAAGTAATAACAACATGTCAGGAAAACTTACCGTCGGGAACTTCTATCATCAAAGTGAAGGTGCTTGACAACGAAGAGAACAATGATGTTGTGACAACCCCGCAACATTATGACTTACAAGGCATCTCCTACTCAATCCCTGCCACTCTGCTGCGTGGTTCTACGGGATACATCAAGGTCGTCAATGCCGGCAGCCAGAATGTCATCTGGAAACAAGGGAATGTGCTGACCAGAGCAGACAGCTGCAACGCTTCACCGCCGACTGATGTTCAGGTTGGTAAAAAAGCCAATTGTATGCCATCTACTTTCAAAGCCAAAGCCAATGCTAATGTTAGCCAGCCCATATCATCCATTCTACACACAAGCCTAGCCGATATTAGCACTATTGGGGGGGTCAATGTAAACGAGATCAAATCTGGTCCTTTAAATAATGACGAGCGCAACAGTTTGTTAGGTTTATTGTCTAATTATAGTGATTGTTTCGCGAGTAATACCAAAGAGTTAGGATGCACAAATTTATTAGATATGAAAATAAAATTAACAAGTGAACAGCCAGTATATAGGAAGCCCTACCGCCTATCACACAGTGAGCAGGAGATAGTAAAGTCTAAAGTTTCTGAATTATTAGATGCAGGTATTATTCGAGAGTCAGAGTCTTGTTTTGCCTCTCCTACAATTTTAGTCAAGAAAAAAAACGGCGAGTATAGATTATGCGTCGATTATCGCGCACTCAACGCCATTACTGTAAAAGACAGGTACCCGTTACCTAACATAGACGACCAAATCTCAAAGTTAGCGGGCAAAAACTTGTTCACCAGCCTAGATTTAGCACAAGGCTATCACCAGGTCAAAATTAGCCCAGAGGACATACATAAAACTGCTTTTATTACAACACAGGGGCATTTTGAATATACGCGCGTTCCTTTTGGTCTTGCTAATGCACCGTCAGTTTTTATGCGGCTAATGAATAAAGTGGTCGAGTCCTTGCGTTCTAGTAACCAAGCCAGTGATAGTGAAAGTTCGGAAACTGGCAACACCAAATTTCCGAACGAATGCGAAGTCCTGGCATTTTTGGACGATATACTGTTGCCATCCATAGACGTGCAATCGGGTTTAGAAATTTTAGAAAAGGTTCTGCATAAATTTAGGTCTGAAAACCTAAAACTAAATATGAAGAAATGTTCATTTTTGCAAGATAAAATAACGTATCTGGGGCATGAGATATCATCGAACGGCATTCAGCCGGGTGAGTCCAAGTTGACAGCAGTATCAAAGTTTCCCATCCCTAGTAACGTACATGAGATACGTCAATTTCTCGGTTTGTGTAGTTACTTTCGTAAATTTATCAAGAATTTTGCAGTAATAGCTCGCCCATTATCAGACTTAACTAAGAAAAATGCGGTTTGGACTTGGGGAAACGAACAGTCTAAAGGATTCGAAGAATTAAAACAGTGTTTATGTTCCAAACCTATTCTAGCCCTATACGATCCCGACTTGCCAACTGAGATTCACACGGATGCATGCAAATTAGGAATTGCAGGTATATTATTACAGCAACAAACTGATACTACATTGCGTCCTGTCATGTATTTTAGTAGGGTTACTAGTAAGGAGGAAAGTATGTATCACAGCTACGAGCTGGAAACACTGGCAGTTGTCGAATCATTACGAAGGTTTCGAGTGTATATAGTAGGAAAACATATAAAAGTCGTAACCGATTGCACAGCGGTTCGAGCTACACTAACAAAGCGCGACATCATCCCACGAATCGCTAGGTGGTGGCTATCAATCCAAGACTATGACATAAGTATAGAATACAGGCCTGGGGACCGCATGAAACACGTTGACGCATTGAGCAGAAATCCAGTCGACACCATGAATATTAATCGCCTAGAAGTAAGCGACTGGTTTTATACTGTTCAGTGCCAAGATGACAAACTGAAGCGCATAATTGACCAGCTTAGGGACGGTACGGCATCCACGAACATAACTAATGACTATGTTTATTCCAATGAGAGGTTGTATAGAAAGACCTTGCATGGAGACCGGCTCGTAGTCCCAACATCAGCCAGATGGAAGATAGTGCAGATGCACCATGATGACATAGGGCATGTGGGACTACAGAAGTGTATGGACTTGATCAAAACTGAGTATTGGTTTCCTAAAATGACTCGTTTCATCCGCAAATATGTCGGTTCATGCCTTCATTGTGCTTATGGCAAGGGTAACTATGGAAAAAAAGAAGGATTATTATTTCCCATTCCCAAGCCCACCGAGCCAATGAACACAGTACATGTGGACCACTTGGGCCCATTTTGTAAAACAAAAAAAGGTCATCGTGTGCATCTGGATTGAGGGCCCATTTTTTTAAAGTTTACAAAACGATTTGAGATTTATAGGGGATTTAATAAAGAATAGTAAAAACATGAAGCACAGGGTCACGAATTTCTTAAACATAAATTGGAACTGTGGTGATTAAATAGCTTGGGCTCTCAATCCAGATGCTCGGCTAAAATGGCATATTTCAAATCTCAAAAAGTACTACCTCTGGGTTTATAATTTTTATTTCAGCATTTAGTTAAGAATTTCTAAAATATGTATATAAATTCTTAAATTTGTATAATATGATTTACATATTAATATTACGATTTATCTTGGGCCCTCAATCCAGATATGTCTGGACTGAGGGCCCAATATTTGACTTGCAAAACATTAATTTATATAAAGAAATACATAAATATGACTTCAATATGTTATATTTAGACACCTATGTGAATTCCTAAAAGATAAATAATGACACAAAAGTTAATTGTTTAAAAGTAAATGACGATCGAAAATAATCGAAATTTACCAAAACGTCTGAACTGAGAGCCCAATATTTTCGGCTTTATCGACTAGGCTCACCCTCATAGATCACCAGTAATTAGAATACGTTCTTTTAGAAAATTTAAACTAAAAGATTATAAATAATCCGTTCTTCTAAATTGCATACTTTAAGAGAAAATCGATTTTCAATTTTTATATGAGAAAAAATTGTAGGGTGGATATGATTTCGTGCTTTTTGGAGACTAATCCGTATGTACAATATATGTAATACAAAAATATACTTTATTGACACCAAACAGAAACACAACACATATACAGAAAAACAGAACAAAACAGAAGAGTCAAAAGGCGGCCTTATTGCTGTAGCAATTTCTACCAGGAAACTTTTGGGTATGAAAATAGCGTAGGTAAACGTTATGCGGGTTGGTTTGGTGTTTTATACAGAGTAGGTTTTGAAATAAACTAAAATTCAACTTAACCAACATTAAATAAAATACTTAAAAAATAATAATACTTTACACAAATAGCTATGAATAGTGCGTTATAACGCGCATTTTAAAGAACTCGGGTGAAGGGGCTCGCCTGGCCGACTCAGGAAGATCATTCCATAAACATGAGTTGCATGGAGTAAAATTTTGTAGAATGAAGGGGCATGTTAAATAACAGTCTTTTACACGAACGAAGATTACGGCACTGAGCGAAAAATGAAAATATCTTTGAGATAAGAAGGAGAATTGGGGTTGAAGAGAACAGAATATAGAAGAAAAAGTATGTGACAGTTCCTTCGGTGGCGGATGGGCAGCCACTGAAGTATGTACTCTCATACAAGGTATTTTTTAAACGACTAAGTAAATATTTGTTGCTCGATCTGTCATAAGCAATTGTGATTTATGTGCAGCGATTTGTTGTCAACGTAAGTAAGTAGGTACCTAGATCACATTAATATTGCCTATTTTCATTTAACGAATATCATTTCAAGTCATCTGTTTTTCCTACGCACCCGATGTAAAGAAAAAAGGCCATTAAAGTCAATCTTGATAAAATTGTAGGTAATCTGTAGGTACATATAAAACAAAGTCGTGTTATTTACAATATTTTGTAACTCGGGAACGGCTGCATGGATTTTAATGATCTTTGATTCAATAAGTACCTATCTGTGAATCGGATTCTAATTGGTCAGTTTCGTGGATTTGTCATCGTCCCTTACCCTAACTCGTCAGACAAGTAAAATGTAAATAAAGTAATTATCACTACATAGTATAAAACAAAGTCGCTTTCTCCGTCCCTATGTCCCTATGTATGCTTAAATCTTTAAAACTACGCAACGGATTTTGATGCGGTTTATTTAATAGAGTGATTCAAGAGGAAGGTTTATATGTATAATACATGAAATGAAATGAAATGAAATGAAATGAAATGAAATCATTTATTTTTAACTTTTTTTTTTTTTTTAATATGTAAATTATAGGTACAATATATCTTAATAAATTAAATTATATTAATAGCCAACTCAAGCAACCTCATTCCCATGGAGATTCGTCTTCTAAATAATCAGATAACTTGTAATATGCATTTTTAATCAATTTTTGCTTAACTACAACTTTAAACTTATCTAAGGGTAAGTTTTGTATAATAGTAGGAATTGTAAAAGCGTATACAGTCGCCCTTAAAACAATGTTTTATTTTCTGCAATCGACTAATGTGAGATGCCAATTTGTCTTTATTTCTAGTATTAAGAGCATGTCGATCACTATTCTTTGCAAATTTTTTTTTTTTTTTTTTTTTGCATAATATACATGCATAATATACTTAAGAATAACCCACAATAACCATTTTCCCGTGCGGAGCCGGGGCGGGTGGCTAGTCTATAATAAAAGTAAGTTATATTTAAAAAGTTATAAGCATAAAAAAACCCAAGCCATTAATATCTGGGGTGTAGTCAAAACTGAAAATAACAATATCTTTTACTTGCTTCTCTGAACGAAACTGTTTCTTAAGTTTGTATTATATGTGTATTTTTACTGTCCCTTTCTGTGGAATATATAGTTTTTTTATGTTACCAACCGTGTTTAATTTATGAAAATAAATAATGCTATTATCTGCAAAGGTAAGACTTTCTGTCCGAAAAAGTAACAAAATCATATCCACCCTACAATTTTTTCTCATATAAAAAATTGAAAATCGATTTTCTCTTAAAGTATGCAATTTAGAAGAACGGATTATTTATAATCTTTTAGTTTAAATTTTCTAAAAGAACGTATTCTAATTACTGATGATCTATGAGGGTGAGCCTAGTCGATAAAGCCGAAAATATTGGGCTCTCAGTTCAGACGTTTTGGTAAATTTCGATTATTTTCGATCGTCATTTACTTTTAAACAATTAACTTTTGTGTCATTATTTATCTTTTAGGAATTCACATAGGTGTCTAAATATAACATATTGAAGTCATATTTATGTATTTCTTTATATAAATTAATGTTTTGCAAGTCAAATATTGGGCCCTCAGTCCAGACATATCTGGATTGAGGGCCCAAGATAAATCGTAATATTAATATGTAAATCATATTATACAAATTTAAGAATTTATATACATATTTTAGAAATTCTTAACTAAATGCTGAAATAAAAATTATAAACCCAGAGGTAGTACTTTTTGAGATTTGAAATATGCCATTTTAGCCGAGCATCTGGATTGAGAGCCCAAGCTATTTAATCACCACAGTTCCAATTTATGTTTAAGAAATTCGTGACCCTGTGCTTCATGTTTTTACTATTCTTTATTAAATCCCCTATAAATCTCAAATCGTTTAGTAAACTTTTAAAAAATGGGCCCTCAATCCAGATGCACACTTTCGGGCCGGGATTATAACATTAGTTAATATATCAAATCAAATCAATATATGTATTTGTATTTTAAACAAAAAAAATAATAATACATATATATAAAGTGACTGTTTATTCCTGAATAAATTAAAATAAAAGAAAATCACTTTAAGTATAGGAAATTGAAAACCTAATTTAAATTTTACTGCATATAAATAAATTAAGTTAATACGGATAACGGATATACAATTAAATGCAAATTGTGGTTTCGGTAGACAAGTCTAGTGCCATATGAATCATAGTATTACGATCGAAGTATTAAATTAGATACATACATTAAGTGAATCATACTCTACCTATGACATAGGTGTTGATGTAATATTACCTTATAAGGTGGACTACGTGGACTATGTATTTTTATTTTATAACAAAACCAACTAAAAGGATTTGAAGATGTAAAAATTAATATCGGCTGGTATAAGTCACAGAGAACTCTTAAAAAAAGAACGGAGATTTTTGTTAAGTAGGTTTAGGGAAGATGTAAAAAAACATGAACTTTATTATTTTTTTACAATTAATTTTTAATAAACTACGAAAATATAATACTTATGGTTCTCTCAATCAAGTAAGTAGTAAAAAATATGGTAAAAATAGCAAATCCAATTACAACGAAATCTGACAAAAACTGCCAGAACTGCGTTTCTTTACCAACAGTTAAGTGGTGGTTGGAATAACTTTTTGTGCCTATACTAACTTTCCCCTGGCAGTAGGTACTGCAGGTACCCATTGATGTGGAAATGTCAAGGACGGTGCTATTGCTAAAGCCGAGGTTCTGCTTCTAATATATTAAGTTATAAGAATACATACAAGCATAATTTGATGTAGGGTTTTATTCAGTATATATTTAGTTACTTACTTCGTTTGCTTGCGTCGCTTTTTCTTTATTTTTATAGTTGTTTGTTATTGAAAGATAAATGAAGGAAGTATGACGGATATGAAGATTTGCTTTGAATTTTAATTTCAGGGATATTTTCACATGTTTTTCTTTATAATGTTTTTATTTATCAAAATTACCTGCATAATTAAGGACGCATCAACTTTTATTCTTTTTTTTACTCACACGCATTACAAGTGGGACACTCAAACTTGTATTAAAAGGTCATTTTTAAATTACCGACCAAAAAGTATTGCAACACAGACGTTGTCGTACTAAAAAGGGAATATTTCCAATACGATAGTCAGATTTTGTGTAATTACGCTTTTATTCTTGCCACCTAGTGTATTTTATGAGGTGAAATTGGAATTTTCTAAGCAAAACCAACGTTTATTGCAAGTTATTAAAACTCCGATTTATAGTTTTACCACGTTTTACTTTCTTCGACACAATGTATAATTAATTACTAACTTTAAAGCTTTCAACTGACCCATTGTTTGTAATCAATCTGTAACTAGGTTTACGGCATTTTATTCAATAAACCTCATTATTTTTCAGTATACTATTTCAGTTTTTACGACTTATTGTAATGGGCTCGAATGAATTCGATATGCTTTGTAGACAGCTTAACAGATTAATATTTTCTTCAGTGCATAAATAATAAAGCCAACAAAAGTAGGTATACATTATACTAAATGCGTAATAATAATAAGTTAATTTTATCATACAAGTTTATCTCTCAATGCAACTTGTGAAAACATTACGCGGCTTAAAAAAAATGAACACTTGCGAGTTTCGTTTCAAATTGGATCACAACTTTTACAATTGGCAGGGCTGGCCCGGTATCTCACGGTTTATCTCAAATGTCAGTCACCTCAAGGACAGCTGTGATCTTGCCAAGAACACGATAACCTAGAACTGTATGTCTATTCAAGTATTTATGCAACGCGTTTTGTTTTTCTGGAGATAATAAAGAATGAGCTAAATGAGAAGTCACTTTATCACTCGTAATTATGTCCATCTCGTTCGAGATACTCGACACACTGCCCAATTATCCTAACATCATAAATACGGGAAATTATCAATAGGATCAATACACACGTCTTGTGTGGATTTTCCCTTATCTAGAGTTTAAGGCTTTTCCAACTTGGGCTTCTTGATGATTAACTTTTTTTATTTGTAATAATATATAGGTATCAGTTTTGTTAAATTGGCGTATGACTATATACAATGGCAAAATTTAAATAGTGGCTTTGAGTATTACTAAATTGTCTAAAACAATTTCAGTTCAGCTATGTAAAAAGCACCTCATGGGTTCAGGTCATAATAATATGTATACTATGGAATCATAAATAAACCGTAAAACAATAATTCTACCACCTTTAATACTAAACACACCAGCAAAAACATAAGGGCTTACGAAATGAATCGATTTTCACGACTGTAAGAAATTAACTTCCGTGAAATTGTAAAAAATGCGTGCGACCAAATGACCTTTACTGTTATTATGAAAAAGTTCTAATAATATGCGGGTTTTAGCCTTGCTCTTTACAAAACACAATTGTAATTTATTCAAACAGCTATTTTTTCATCGTGATTTTTTAATTACGATAATTTAATAGTTTATTGTAGTGGACGTCTTTCGGCTGAGATGATGATGATGAATAGTTTATTGTACTAAATAAATAAACATACCGAATGATAATAAGAAACTGAAAATATATCCTGACTGAAATAACACATCAGTTTCTGTAAAAGAAAAATATTTTTGACCTTGTGGTTATCATACACCGTGAAATTTATCTGGTTGTAATCCTGCA
The DNA here is from genome assembly GCA_948473455.1 of Teleiodes luculella. Classification (NCBI taxonomy): domain Eukaryota; kingdom Metazoa; phylum Arthropoda; class Insecta; order Lepidoptera; family Gelechiidae; genus Teleiodes; species Teleiodes luculella. The sequence goes on from OX419585.1 coordinate 3,813,223, forward strand.
ACTCAACAACTTTCCCTAAGGAACAGTGGTTGGAATAAAAAAAAATTAATTTGTCTCACAAAATGTCGTTGTCGTCGTTGGGTCGTTGGGTTCCCTCTAATATGGTTGAGCCCGGCGATGGCTGTCCCATACATACGTCAAACCCGTGAACGTGGTGCTGCTTGGGGGGACTGGTCTGCTCTAGTCGATTGCCGATTGTTTTATTGTTTATATAGTTTAGTTTTTCTACTTTGACTGGTTGCCTTCCTTTAATTTCATATTTCGTCTGCACTCTTTGTTATATTAATCAAATTGTATAAAATAATAATTACCTATGTAAAAATATTTTGAAAAGATGCAACGCCTGTGGAGTTTCTTCCGGAGAGTTCTTCTCCACAGAAGACAGCCAAATCGTGAACTCTCCTCGACGTCGAAAAATGATTTGTGAAATCTTACTTCGAATAAACACATTTTGACTTTTGACTTTGACTTTGATGTCCGATCACGTGAATAAAGTTTACGTAAAGTTTTATTTTGATTTTCGACCTATGTTCGTTAGGGAAAGTTGTTCAGTTTCATAAGTACTACCACCATTTTGCTGAAAAAAAACCAGTTTTCACGGTGTATAAAATTGGTCACGCCATTATATTGGACAAGATAAAAAAGTCGCCAGCCATTTTTCAGCCATAAGAATTCGGCATCACTACATAGTATAAAATAAAGTCGCTTTCTCTGTCCCTATGTCCCTCCCTATATGTCCCTCCCTATGTCCCTCCCTTTGTACGCTTAAATCTTTAAAACTACGCAACGGATTTTGATGCGGTTTTTTTTAATAGATAGAGTGATTCAAGAGGAAGGTTTATATGTATAATACATGCATAATATACTGAAGGATAACCCACAATAACCATTTTCCCGTGCGGAGCCGGGGCGGGTCGCTAGTATTTTTATAAAAACAGAAACAGGCATAAATAAATATAAACTATATATTCCTTATGTTGCATCTAACCTAAAATTTGAGACTCTAACATGTGATTCTCATACAACTTTGTACTAGCACGGTAAGATACGTGTTGTGTGAGAAGCGTGGTTGGGGTGATTCGCCTGCGGATAAGACGTGACCTTTAGGGCCGGGACGGGACTGGTCCGACCACATGTTTCTTATATTATTCTTACTGTATCTCACAGTATGGTTTTAGGCCAAAAAAACGGACATGCCAGTTTTTCTCGTTATTTTATCTGTACTTTAATTATAAAGGCTGTATTATTCGTTCTAAATGTAAAATTATTGTCAAAATAGAATAAAAGTGGATTTTATTTTTTATAGTACGAAAATGAAAAAAATTCATTACTTTTCAGATTTTTCACTTAAAGTGTTAATTATTTTTTAAATGCTGTGCACAAATAAGACACACGCGGATTACTAATTTCCATGTCTTTTCATCATATTTTTAAGAAATATTTAAGATTTTCCTTATTTTGATTTTGTTTAATTGTGACCATATTTGGAATTATTAGGATTTGTTTCTTTTTTTAAAATGTTAAATATAATTGATGCAAGCAATTACCAAAAAACTAAATCGAAATATTATAGGATCCGGATGTTATAGCTTTCTAAAGTTTTCTATGAGAACATTGGTTTACGGCTGTCAACATAGTGATAATTTAATTTAATTCAATTCCATAAAAAATCAAGCGAAAAAAAACTAACGAAACGAAAATAAAAAAAACGAAAAAAAAAAAAAAAAAAAAAAAAACGAACTTTAGAACGCTATAACATCCGGATCCTATAATATTTCGATTTCGTTTTTTGGTAATTGCTTGCATCAATTATATTTAACATTTTAAAAAAAGAAACAAATCCTAATAATTCCAAATATGGTCACAATTAAACAAAATCAAAATAAGGAAAATCTTAAATATTTCTTTAAAAATATGATGAAAAGACACGGAAATTAGTAATCCGCGTGTGTCTTATTTGTGCACAGCATTTAAAAAATAATTAACACTTTAAGTGAAAAATCTGAAGAGTAATGAATTTTTTTCATTTTTGTACTATAAAAAATAAAATCCACTTTTATTCTATTTTGACAATAATTTTACATTTAGAACTAATAATACAGCCTTTATAATTAAAGTACAGATAAAATAACGAGAAAAACTGGCATGTCCGTTTTTTTGGCCTAAAACCATACTGTGTATCTGTATGAGCACACCCGGCTACAAAAGTATAACTACTTTAAGCAGATAAAAATATAATTATGTGAAGTGTGCGTATAAATTCTATGCAATGTGTGATGCGTTGGAGAGGTGGATTCGGGACGTTTCTTGAATCATTAAAACATATTTTAAGGGGTCTTATACGCGATTATTTTTAATATGTGTGTTTTATTTTATTTTTTTCTAGAATTGTAGATCGAAAGCTACGCAATAGCATTAATTTATGTACTTATATTAAATATTAAAGCTATATACTTTTTAAATCTTTCACGATTGTTTTTGATTTGATTATAAATACCAAGGTAAATATCCCGTATATAATCATAATAAATAATGAGAACTGTTTGTTTCTTTCTGGTAAATCAAATTAGATGGATAAAAATATTACAAGATGAATATAAATATTGATTACTTGTATAGTCGTAGCTCTAGCTATAATATTACGCGACTAGCGAAGCTGTGCAACAAAGGTTAGTTTAATTTTAAGGAAGTAGGATATATTCCTTAATAAGTTAGCAAAATCGGTCTTGAGGAGGCACGCAAACACAATAAACTGAAATTACTGTAAAAATTTTTACTATGGATGACATGATTTTCACTAGACGAAAAATTTGTAGTTTTACGCGGTTTTACATCATACTAATATTATAAAGAGGAAAGATTTGTATTGTTGTGTATATGTTTGTAATGAATAAACTCAAAAACTACTGAACCGATTTCAAAAATTATTTCACCATTAGAAAGCTACATTCACCCTAAGTAACATAGGCTACCTTTAACCGCGGAAAATTGCCTCATTCCCACGGGAAAAACTGTTAACGCGGGCGGAGCCGCGGCGGAAAACTAGTCAGTAAAATAATTACCTATATACCTAGTGTAAGATGAAGTAGAACATAATATTATACACACATTATTACAAATATACACAATAAATTAACAGATGTAGTACAATATTAGCACAAATAAGCAATTAGTTACCTGGCTGGGACCTACATCTCAGTAGAATTGCAAATAATGACACCTACGTGCTGGGCTAGGCTGCGCTAATTTCGTAACGGGTTTTATTCAAATACTCAAATACTGGAACATTGGAATAGTAGACTGACTCAAAGAACTGTGGGTAAATCAAATATTTACAATTAAAAAGAACTCTGTATTTATCTCTTTTTTAATTGTCCGTATAATAAATAAATAATATAGAATAGTATTTATTCAGTACTCAGAACAAGTATCCTACGTGTAGTTTTAGTATCTATATTTTACGGTTTTTTTATTTGATGCCATGTGAAAACAGCAAAATTATTTCTAATTTATTTGAATCTTGTAAAAATACGATGAAAAATAAACAAAACGCACGAGATTACTAACCAGCTTCATTCAAAAATCGTATGAGATTGCGTTTTATTTTAAGAACGAATTACACCTACGTATCTCGACTCTACGCTGGTAGTATTATTTTAGTTGATACGAGTAGGTTAGTAATAAAATTCATTTGAGAATCGTCTTTATTTTTATTAGGGCTATGTTAGTTTTCAAGCAAAACTGTCTTATCTTTTAATGTCTCTTTTTTCCACGCCGTCAGTAACCTTGAATATGAAGATGTTCTACCACGAAGTGACGTGTTAAAAAGCAAATGTTTGCTAGTCCCTAATAAAACCACATAAAACTGTGTTTGCTCAGTTGGCCCCAAAACTAACAAAGTTATTGTAGTCTTTGACATTCGCTTTTCCTTTCACTCACTTGAAAAACATCCAACGTTCAATGAAGACCGTGCGAGCAGGTGAAACTAACATGAAATTTTATTGAATGTATTGATTATAATTTCATTTATGCCAGTTTTACAGCAAAATGTGTTCTGTTAAAATGTCGATATTTCTTGCTTGTCGTTTTTGTACCTTTGTAATAATAGGAAATTTAAAAAAAGGTTAGTAATGTAAGGTATTTACCTTACATTACTAACCTTTTATGCAGAAATGTGTTTTATTTCAAAAGGTAAATGAATAATTAAAAGTTACGTTTTCCCTCCTAATTTGAGGATAATGCGTAAACGAGAACCCGTCACAGAAAAATATGAATGATGTGGATTCTGTGCAAATCAGTCTGACGTTTTACGTGCTAGTGGATTTATTAATTGGTATAAAACAGCTCGCGGTGAATTAAATGAATATTTTAACGTGGAAAGCGGTCGTGTTGTGTTGTTGACGTCACCTGGCCTGCTTGCTTAGCGTCTGTATGTAAATATTTAAGGTCATTGACCAGATTAAGCAGTATAGGTTCCCAGAACTGGCTTGGTTCTAAATTCATTCCAATATAAGTAGTACCTATATCACGTGCCTTTACTATTATTGCAATGAATATTTATTTTATTTCTTTAGATTCTTCACGTTGTTCTTTAATTTTGGATAGCAAGAATATTGAAAAGTAAGAAAGACGTGTTGCAAGATCTTCCAGAATTCAAAGTCACTGATGCAAATGGCCGTTCAAAATTTGGGCTTTTGTTTAAAAATGTATGTTAGCAAAGACGATTGGTTCCGTCGATTTGTTGCAGCGATAACTTGTAATTGACACCCAGCAATCATCACGCTTTCTTCAGCTTCTGTTATTAAACGTAATTCTATCCTCCAGTTTTTAAGTGAGAGGCGTCACGAGTATCATTGATAAATTGGAAACTTTAAACATCTAATGTTATTAATTGCATACTTTCACCCATTCTATAGAAGAAATAGCAGATACCACAAAAACTGATAATTGAAGTCTAAGTTATTAAAATGAATGATGGCAGTAATTTCCTGAAACCTTTCGCTTTTCAAAGATTGGTAGAAAATGTATTTCTCACGATCCAATTAACAAGTTATGTCCTACCACTGTACTGATATATTTATAGTCTTGATCTTGAAAGTCTGAATTTTAATTAACCTTGTTAGTGGTGAACGATAAGATTTGCTAAAAACATTCTCTTATCTGTACGCTGTTTCTTTATTTATTTAGCTTGATCGTTTACTTTTAGCTTTTCATTACTTGATTTCGTGATTAAAACACAAATAAAAAATGGCAAATTCATCTATACCTGTTTGTTTTCTTTTAGAAGTACGTATAGTGATTTTTCCTTATTTACAAACTAGTACTGATCCGTTGTTGTGGTCAACTTTATAAGTTAAAAACTTGTCAATATCTTGAACATAACCAACTGTATTGGAAGTACTTTGAGAACATTAGGTATATTAAAATTTCACTATACATACATACATAAAGACGCGTTCTTTTTCCTAACAGGGTAGGTAAGCAGAGTTTTAGTAACCTCAAAAACCACTGCAGGGTTAAGAATCGGTACGAACCAAAAATAAAATACACCAATCTTTGTGTTCCGTAGTGCAATTTCGTCATTATCTTTTAATTTTCAAATTGATGCCTGCCTTCAGTCATAAGTGTTAAGTATTACCTACTTACATAGAAATAAAAACCAATGTTGTTGCTTAATCTAACTTAGCCTATTGTTATGTTTAAGGACGATACATCACACTAATTAGCTTTACTTGTCAAGAAACAATACGGATCGTTCTAAATGATAAACAATAGGTGCATAATTACAACATCGTGCATTTATAGAGCTACAAGTGTTACAAACAGTGCAAGGAACAAGGCAATGGAAAATGTTATATTTCTGAAGAATTTTAGAAGTGTAATCAAGGTCAATACAAACAGGTAAGTATCACAAATCTAAGCACTACATTCAAACCAGCCTGTTTCATTTCATCAGACCGTCTTGACCGACACTCAAGATTCAGCCGAACTGTAATCTGACAATGCCTCTCCGAATTCCAACTCTAATGGTCGACTTTTGGTTGCAACCAATTTGGACCACTCTGCAGGAGCGGCACTCACCATTGGAGCTGAAAAAGTCGTCCTTTTCCAAAATGTCATGCTGGAAGCCGTAAGCGGGCAGCCATGCATGGGAGCCGGGGGGCTCAGGCCAATCCGATATGCGAACCTCCTCCATTTCGGCATGAACACAACACTGCACTCCACTAGAGTTAACACTGAGTAAGCACAAGCATGCGTGGACTACCTCTTCGTTCGTCCATTAGGCTGTCATTTAGGACGATAACGGTCGCTGATTCGGTGCGGTTGTCGGCAGTGGTTGTGGTGTGGGCCTTTCACCGCGAGACGCGCGCGTGCGGCGGGGAGCGGCGGCGGACTGGCGCGCCCGCCGGCGGCGCCCGGTGCCGCGCGCACGCAGATCTCTCCAAGTCTTTCCATATCTATTGCAACAAAAAATCCAGACGCTGCTGCAGCCGCCGTCGCCGTCGCCGCCGCGCCTCAGCTGTGCTCGGTTGGCTGCTCGCTGCCCCTAGAACGGAAATCGAATCGACAACACGAAACTAGATTTACGGGTTTGGAACCAGTTGCAACTATGCCTCGAGCACATTTGGAAACAATTAAGAAGCCTGTGCTTGTCACTGTCTGCGATGAATGCAGAGACAAATGACTTACAGACGATGCTTGCAGACTACCTAATTTGATTGCATTTTCTTTTTCGGATTGGAGGTCCATTACTTTGCTTGTTGGTACAGTAGCCAACAAGCAAAGCATTTCGTAGTGCAGTGCTTTTTCTTTTATAACACTTACGTGCTAGTCATCTATGAATATTTAATACCTAATCAGTTTAATTTCAGCAGCTGCTATAATTTTCACAATTTTCTTCAAATGTTTTAATTATTTCCATACATCAACCCGACTAGACGCATTCACGGCATTGCTATTAAGATCGACATTCTTTAATACTGGAAACCTGTTTACTTTCTCATCATTCCCTTCGGTACCTTCACCTCACCCCGTAGTAGTACTATTATTTTCTTCTGTGCCCGTAGACTAGATAAATCACTCGAAACGTCAAAGGTACTGTTTCGGACACTCTCTGTTTGTAACCTAGTGGAGGGATTAATCGTCATTCGGATCACGATTACCTTACTTACGCGTGGTTACAAAACTTTCAAAGCAAAAATTAGGAGAAAGTCTCCATTTTAAAGGCAGGGCATACAAAAAATTGACCTCGTTGCGTGATACCATTTCTGGATTGAATAAGAATGATTACAGGCTTGAACACTATGTCCATTTTTTTGTTTTGTTAGACTTTCGATTGTCTAATGTGCTTACCTCACCTTTGGCTATTATTTCCTCCGGCATAATTTGGGGTGCACGATCTCTTCCTTCTTTGTTGTAGATTATGTAATTCTCAGTATTCACATGATTTTCACAGTCAGCTGAATGTATGGTTGCTATCTTATTAAACCTTAAAAACGCTTTTTTGTTTTCTTCACATCGATTATTGAAGTTGGCAGCTGCTTGTGGCATCACTCCAACATCCCGGAAAGAGCTTGTGTTTCATAATTGCGTCGCTTCAGTTTGGAACCACAAATCATATCATATTTGTTCTAAAATCTCTTTGTTCTATTTTCGTTCATCTTATAATCACGCCATAATAATGAATACACGACATTTTTAATTGAACGTAGAGTGGTTTACGAAAGTTTCTAACCGGACATTTTTCTAAAATTTAAAAACAAAATGTTAATTTAAAATGAATTATTATCCCCATTTAAATTCAACTTTACGTTTCGTGAAAAGTTAATGTCTAAATAATGGGACCTAGACGAATTATGCGTTTGCGTGCTGGCTATATATTTTTTAAAGCATGTAAGATTAGGTGAATGTATTATAAATTATAATACATTGAAGACCGAACTCTATAGTTGTAAACAAAGAGCAAATACAACCAGCAATGAACTTAGTAAAATGTACAAAATAAATTTATGTAATTACTTGAAAAAGTTTTGACTTGAGTGTGCTTTACGGAACTTTGACCCCAACAAGAAAGAGAGTTACCTTACATCACATTGTCTGTAACTGGAGCGGAGAACACATTATATCTTACATAGAAGTCTATGTATTATGTTAAACAGACACTTAAAGATGATAATGCATTATGTGATTGGCCATTAACTTTTCACAAGGAAATACTAGGACGCCAGTAACGCAGTACACATAATTTAGTCTGTGCCCGAAATAGTAAAATGTGAAGTATACATACAGGGTGAATCATATCATTAACTATTTTGCTGTTTTTACAATAGGTCTTATACATTTATTCCAGTACCTACAGCAAGACCCCTTGGTAAGGGCAGCATAGCTAATTCAATACAATACTTATATACTTTATTGACACCCTATACAGAAATACAACATATAGTACAAAAAATCGAACAAAAAAGAAGAGTCAAAAGGCGGCCTTATTGCTAATTTTACCAGGCAACTTTTAGGTATGGAAATAGCGTAGATAAAAGTGATGCAGGTTGGTGATTTATACACTGTAAATAATGAGTAGGTTTTAAATAAAATACAATTGAACTTCACTAGACATTTAAAAAATCAAAAAATAATAATACGTACATAATTACCCAAATAGCTATGAATATTTTATTGAAATTAACTAATACATACTATCACTAAATATCAAATACTGAAAGGAAAAAAGCTCGAAAAAAACCCACACAAAGTAGTAATTTTGGTCGAACAGTTTCTAAGTATAAAGAAATAAAATATTTTTTTATAATTCATTCGGAAAATTTGCTCAAAACCATTGAAATGACTGAGCATGGCCTTTCAGTATTTGCTGATCCGGCACTTACACCCTGAACATAACTATCCTATTTCCGAAATGGCTCGAAGATAACAGTAGAATGAGGTGTGTGACTGACATTTATGTGGTGGTCATACAAATATCAATTACTAAGTGTGCCATAAATACATCATGAATGGAAATACGTTTGAAAATAAACTACCTTTCTCTTCCTTATTTGTAACAGTAATTTAAACTAATCATAATTCAATTTTAATTTCAATATGCTTATTCTTGATTTTAATTTATTTTAATTTAAACATTACACTGGTTCGGCTCATAGAATTAACATTTTCTAAAATATATTAGCCTCAAAGGGTCACTGAAAGAAAATACTGATGATCTACTTTGCTGCGTTAGTCGACGCTTGCCTATTGCGGGTTGGTCTACTTCGAAACTGTATAAGAACGTCGAAACTGACACTGCAAAGAAAATATGAATATATGAAATGTCTGATGATCCTCTGATAATGTTCTTGAGACTTGTTTGTGTCAAGTTATCTTAATTGTATTATAATTAACCCTATATAACTTGAGCTATTGCTAGGTTGAAAGATAACGCGTATTTTTAGTACTGACCTGAATGTATTGTCTATGGCATGAAAGACAGACTAATAACTTTATGATAAATGTGCAAGAGTATCTTTCAAAGGCTATTTACTATGGAAGTAAACAGTCGTAAAGCAATTTTTTTCTTTTTATTTGTATTTATACGACATTATCGTCTTTAAAATAATTTACCTATAGAAGCCACCGTCCGAAAAAAAAAACAATCTAGATGAAATCTGGCAATAAATTATATAGAAATTAAAACTCAATCCGAAATTGTGACATTAAGACGTCTTCCACTTAAACTAATCAAAAGATAATCATCTCAAGTAATAGCAAGACCTTTCCCACACAAGTATGTTACATAAAGCAATAAGAGTTTTATAATCTAATTTATAATAACCATTAATCAAGTCCACGAGAGGTTGACCAGCGGTGGACAGCTTGTCGACAGCCCAGCCATTAATCTGATCGGGTTACTTTCACACGATGCTGGCGACTCACGCGACTGATGGCGGTAGTTGCCCAGCTCTGTTGGAGTGAGGAGCGGTCAGCATCACTGTCAACAGTCTCCATGGCCGAGAGGAAAAAAACCAAAAAAGAGAAGGGGTTCATTTTCAAGGGAAATGAAATGAAATATGTTTTATTCGAAGTAAGATTTTACAAATCATTTTTTGACGTCGAGGCGAGTTCACAATTTGGCTGTCTTCTGTGGAGAAGAACCCGCCGGAAGAAACTCCACAGACGCGTAGGCGTTGCATCTTTTCAAAATATTTACAAAAATTTTATTTTATACAATTTGATTAATATAACAAAGAGTGCAAACGAAGTATGCAATTAGAGGAAGGCAACCAGTCAAGTGCCATTAGGTACTATATGAATGAGTGTATAAAATTGTGATACAAAAAAATTTCTGTTAGTTTATAAATGTAGTGAAAAAAAGGTCAAATTTTTGGCAAAAAGCGGTCTTTCAAGCAGTATATTTGGGTATTGCAAACAGTAGAGGAGTAACGAGTAACTAGTCCTGTCTACAGATTGTGCAGACATTTTGATCAATTCGATTAAAAGAGAAAGGAAAACAGAACAGTACTGATAAGACAGAAACAAAACTAGCTACTATTGCATATTATCGGCTGTTGACAGCTGTCAAGCGATATCAAAAACAATGCATCGTTGGATTCAGCTGCCCCGACATGGAGATAAAGGAATTTGATCGATTCGAGAAATGCAATAAAAATATCGATCTATAGACGTTTGTCGACTTTCGTTTTTTGGAGATGAATATAATCTTTCATGTCGTGTACAGCTTTCTTAGAGCTTCTCTCCCCAAGGCTCATCCGCATTATATTTTCTCCCGTGGGATTGAGCTATTTTACTGCGGTAAATAAAAAAATATATCGTGGGTTCGTACTAGGTACTTCGTACTACATATTGCGTAACATCGTTGTGTGAATAGCTTTCCTTTTTTAAGGCAGCAAACCCGGCGGTTCCTTATTCACATTTCTGTGTGGAACTGAAAAGGATACACAACACATTATGATGTGTCTGGAATAAACCATAGAATCGGAATCAATACATCCCTAACGGTTCTATATAATAACAATACACAAAAGCCCTACGTTTGGTTCCTTTTCATCACTTTTACCACTGCGTGCTTACGCAGCGCATTGTCCTGGCCAAGTGATCCATGACAGCACGGTTCATTCGTTCTTAATCGGTCATTCGTTCACTTGCCCGCTGACCGAGTTGTGATCGCTTCCTGGCGGCTAATAGTATTTGAAACAGGAATTATGATGGATTTCAGTATGGCATTACAGTTACAGCAGAAATAGGATAAGAATTAATCATTCAGTTCTCAGTACTTTTGTAGGATGATCGATATTGATTCTGGAGATTCTATTAGTGAGGGGACTGTCCAAATATCTTGACTTGGTTTGTGAGTAAGTAAGACATAGGTAAACAGAGATTGTTCCAAAATTAATACGAATCAAAATTAATACGACTATTGTCATCATATCTGAACAGTTTTGACCATTAGCTAACCGCTAATTCTAATAACGCTATAACGCTATATGATATCGCTCGTCACTATTGGTGAGACGAGACGAATATTTATTTCTTTATGTCAGTCGATTTAAATTTAAAGAACTGCGTATTGCAAAGTGTAAATGCATTGTCTGATCGAAACACGATTGGCTGCAAGTTACAACAGCTGTTACATCATCGTTTTGCTTTTATTTGGGTCGGTGGAGAATGCGCAAAGTAACAGCGAATTCCTTTAAGGTTTTTGAACTCCACTTCAAATTTAATTACGTCTAATCAAAAAGCAATTAAAGTTCGTCACATTCAAACAGTGTATCGCAAGTGTATATCAACCTTGGTGTAACTGACTGAGGTTACATTCTTTCAATCCCATATAATAAAGCTCTCTTTGGTTACTACCTACAACAGGCTATAGATAGATGTCCACTTCATTACTAATTCACTGGCAACATCATCATCATAATTTATAGCAGAACGACGTGTTTTTCTTCCATTTTGTCCAATTTGTCCCAATATTTTACGAAAAAATGCAACACAATGTGGAGTTTCTTCTCGCTATTCTACTCTACACACAAACGCCACCCTCGAACAGACAACGATGGAAAGTCTGGCCCTTTGTATTAATTAGCTTTGAAGCTTTGTCAATCTTACTTCGATTAAAAACCTCAATTATTATTTTTTTCCGCAACTATTGTTTCTGCGGCTTCCCGCAACCCTCACCCCTATTTTTTTTCGATACTTAGATTTCAACATATGTTCCTTGGGGAAAGTTGTTCAATTTCATGAGTACTACGACTATGTTAATTGATAAATCAGAGCTGGAGCCCCTCAGGCGTCGTCTTCTTCACGATGTTTTTCAGTATCAATGCGCTAGGCCGAGGTCCGAGGCTCCCTCGACCGCCCCTAGTCGCGTTGGTACATGACTGTTTTTTTTCCGGGGTAGAGTCTTCTGCGCCCCGCAAGTCCAAAAAAAAGACTATGTTAAGGATAAACAACCAGTTAAACTTCACGGTGTATAAGTGAACTCATTATACTAATATTATAAAGAGGAAAGATTTGTATTTTTGTGTGTGTTTGTAATGAATAAACTCAAAAACTACTGAACCGATTTGAAAGATTCTTTCACCATTAGAAAGCGACAGTCACTTTAAGTATCATAGGCTACCTTTTACCGCGGGAAAATACCTCATTCCTATGGAAAAAACTGTTAACGCGGGTGGAGCTGCGGCGGAAAGCTAGTTACTAAATTTGTGCTTTATATGCAGACAAGCAGAAACGTCAGAGAAGCTAAGCAGACACTAATTAGGTGCACTGTATGGGAAGGTGCACACACAAACCGATATTGTTGTCAAGAACACTGCCATTGTTATGTCCGCTAACTGGTAAAAGCTACGTTAGTGCTGGCGTGAAAAAACAGCACAAGTTCATGATTTTCTAGTACTTTCAAGTCGCTAACAATTGTACATTTTGCTCTAAAACTTTTTCCAGCCAATAATAATTTTCTTTAAATTTTTAGCCCCTTTCCAGATAATTAATTCAGCATTTTAGTTACTATACTATAAATATAACAGTTCATACAGTCTTGTCATCTTAACGACCACTTTCTCTCTCGCCTAGTGTCTAGTCCTAGTAAGTCGTGTAGCGAGTTTCTTACAAAACATGAAGATAATCTTGTCAAACATGGTATGTGAATGTAAAGTGGTGTCATTTAAATACTCGTCCTAGCCCATGTCACAGAGCCTGGATTTACATGACGGAATTTTCCGAAGATCTCCTAAGGGTCACAGGAAAACTGAACACGGCATCAAAAGGAAGACCTTTTCGGACAATCAGGTGATTCAGCCAACAATGTGCTAAGCAAACTGTGGAAAGTCTTACAAAGTGATATTCGTTCGACGATTTCCCACTGGGATTCAGGATTCGAATCCGGAACGTCCGTAACGTCAGGCGAGCTTTTAACCACTAGGCCATGTAGGCTGGTAGTGAGTTAGTGAGTGATGTGGAGTTTCTTCTGGTCTCTTTTCTCTACAGACGAACGCCACTATTGAACGGTCAACGATAGGCTGTCTGGTCTTTGATATTTATTTGCCCTGACGACGAATAATGGTTCTTTAAATAAAAACCTTAAACCTAGGCTTATGTATTCGTCCAGCAGTGAACGTCTAGATGTCTTTCGGATGTAATTAATTACCCAAGCGACTCTATCTGCTTAAGTATGTTCTGAATTATTAGTAGATACCAAATTTTTCCTACAGTTATAGCGAAAGTAGCTTTCATCTGCGACTATTCAAAAATAACTTAAGCAGAGTTTAAGTACCTACTCACACTATAGCACAAAATAAATAATGACTATAGTATTTGCAGATTGTAATCATACTAATATTATAAAGAGGAAAGATTTTTATTTTTGTGTGTGTGTGTGTGTGTATGTTTGTAATGAATAAACTCAAGCTAGTGGGAATATACTTTAGACTCTAGCCCCGCCGTCCATTGTCGATAGCCATCACTGTTGGGTGCATCTACCTATAAACAACAGCCGCATGTGTAATTGTGGGTGAAATGGTAACGGTGGCACAATGGGCATTGTTCCCGTTCGCACAGGAAGAGCCATCCGACCCGCCAGCCACCGCTGCCATTGTCTGCGCTCCTGGTACCCAGCGCAGCATCACACGGGGCTATCTATCAAATTATCTGTTTTGTATTGTTGAAAGGTTGTTAACAGTAAAATTCGGTTTGTCGCTGTCAAAATGGTCGTTGACAGTAAAGTTTGTTCTATTTCCTGTTCCGTCCCTTCCGTTCTTACTACGAAATCAATTTTCTCAAGCCCTTGCTTGCTAATAATAATTATCTTCTCTTGCGAACGAGATTGTGACGAGAAGTGACGAACAAAAATATTAAACCTTTGACAACGTGTTACCTAAACTTCTCAATCAAACATGGTTATCGAATCGAAAATAACGCCTATTATTTTATTACTTCAAATAACTTAACCTTTCAATAACGTTACATAGCTATAGTGTTACATCAATCAAACTGGTGTGATACCTTTGTGTTACAAAACATGTTATTGAGATGATAAGATCGCGTTGTTCTTTCCATTAGTGGGTCGCATCACAGTATTTCAATCTAGAAAGCTGAAATATGCAATGCAAAATACAGTTATTTAGAACTTAAACCGTCATAAAAAAAAGAAAACCGATATTCCGTTAAAACTGCGGAGTGAACACTCTTAGAGCTCTTGAGATAGTGTTATTTATTATTATGATTAAATTTGATCCTGTTCTCTTACGTAACTTAATCATGCGATTATAATCAGGAAACAAAATTATTTAAGTTTTAATGACATGAACACGATCATTGGTTTTTTTCTGTCTGCTAAATCTATCAATGCTAGGGCTCTCTCTCGTAATCATTGCGCTAAAGTCGTTCTGAAATTCAAGTTTGTAATTTATTGCATTCCTTCATAGGTCACAGCGATAGTTATGGATCATGTCAGTACCGGGAACCAGCTTAAAAGGCGATGTAATGTGAACTGACACGCGTGCCACTCATTTCATGCAGCCCATCGAGGGCTGGACGACATTGCATCAAGCCATCAAGTCAACATTACGGATTGAGCAATAAATTTGAGTTCGCGCAGCTTAATTGCCCGGCAAGCATCTCTCATGCAAGCTTGAAAAATATCTTTTTTAATTGACCTGATTGTGTCACAAATTCAACGCATGAGCTTTACCCGACTTTACGAGCGGAAAGCTGTTTGGAAAGCTCATATTCTTAAAATATAATAGATAAATTTGGTAGTACGACTGCCTTCGAACCACAGGGTTCGAAACTAGTCTAGAGTAAAACATTTTATGTGATGAACACAGGTATGGGTTGGTACGATTCTCAACCCGCCTGTCAAGTATTGATGCAACATCTTTCTTTCAAAGAAGACTTCCTGTTATGGACTCTAGGCTGTAGTAGTGGTTCTCTATGTCAGACAGAAACCATTTGTAAGAAGACTTAACTAAAAATAATTTTAGAGTTTGACAGCCCTGAGATCGTTGCACTCGTCTCAAATGACGCAATGAGCTAGTAGTGTTTTGTTTTGTCTGAGACTGAATACCATCTCTTGATTAGGAAACTGGATCTAATTTAATCGCGAACATCTATTCGAGACAACGAGCTAAGTGAACTTTCTTTGCCAAATCTTGCAGTTTTGTGCCAACCAGAAAAAACGTTTGGTAAAGCAAGAGGTCGGAAATTCAAAAAGAATGTGAAATCGGGTTTCGAGTGGTGAACTCAAGATAAAATTCTTTAGATGATTCGCGATAGTTGAATACTTACTGTCCGTTTAGAGTCTGAGATCGAGAGAGTGTGACAGAGATTTGGTACCGTTCGATATAAAGAACAGAATTTACCTAGGATCTACAAATATTGCCTATTCCTACAGTTTCCCAAATATATTTTAAAGCACCCTTGGTAGGCAGTTAGTTAGGGCTCGCAGTTGTTATTGCTTAAGTGAACGCTGCTGCATAGTTACTGTTATAGTGTAGGCTCGGACCAACTAACCACCCACCCAGGTGGATGGTTCGAGAGTGTAGGACTACAAAAATAATTAATCAATAAAAACAAAATTTAAAAATTTAAAAAACCCACGCCGGATGTTAAACATATTCAAATAAAAAACAAAATTGAAAATTTTAAAAAACCCACGCCGTATGTTAAAATATATTAGAATAAAAAGGATTAAATAACATTTTTGGAAATCCCCCGACCAGAGTCAAATAAGATAAGAAATATCAAATAAAGAAATCTATAAAAAGAGTGATTTCTCACGAAATCCGTCACACATTCTAATATATTTTAACATACGGCGTGGGTTTTTTTAAATTTTAAATTTTGTTTTTTATTTGAATATGTTTTAACATCCGGCGTGGGTTTTTTAAATTTTTAAATTTTGATTTTATTTTAAACTTTTTGGAGAGTACGTTACTTTTGTTTGTTATCACTTAGCACACTAAAACATATAATTAAAAATGACGACATTTTGTTTTCTTTGTGTTTCGATAGTAGTACGAACTTATCTGCCTGCTGCAAGGCTCCCTGGTGGGTGGTCTACCGCCTCAAAACATGTCCAACAACCAGTTCCAAAATGAAGCCTTTTGAATGCAAAAAACTGCATCGAAATAAATAGATTCAGTACTTTTTGAGAACTCCTGTAGAACCAACTTATCTGGCTGCTGCAGGGCTCCCTGGTGGTCTACCTCCATAAAACGTATCTAAGAACCTGCTCCAAGATGAAGCCTTTTGAATGCAAAAACCGCATCTAAATCGATTCAGTACTCTTTGAGAACTCCTGTAGTACCAACTTATATGGCTGCTGCGGGGCTCCCTGGTGGTCTACCGCCCCAAAACATGTCTAACAACCAGCTCCAATATGAAGCCTTTTGAATGCAAAAAACTGCATCGAAATCGATTCGGTAGTTTTTGATAACTCCTGTGGTACCAACTTATCTGGCTGCTGCAGCGCTCCCTGATGGTCTTCCTACATAAAACATATCTAAGATCCTAAGTTGAAGTGATACCTTTTTAATGCAAAAAACCGGAACTAAATCGGTCCATTGGTTTTCGAGATAGAAGGTAACAAACAAACAAACAACCTCTTACCCCAAACGCATATACCGCCTCCGTTCCGTTCCGTCCGTCGTCGTGGGTAAAAATGTGGAGACATCTCACATACGACCATCTGACACTGACCCCAAACTTATTTATGATATACATACTTATGTAACATCCAGACACAAGGCAAACACAAGTGTTTATCACAGAAATGTTGGCCCTGGGCGGGATTCGAAAAGTTTTTAAGCCAAGAACCACACGGCCAGTTAGGAAATATATACTTCGTAAAAAGTATTTGGTTTCTGTGTCAGTTTGTTGCTTGAATGCAATGTCAAAACAAAACGAAAATTAAGCTATACACAACCCACTCGTTTACATAATAGAGGTGCCTTCCTGGTAGGGGTGCCAACGTGCCAATATGGTGGCATTACAGTCTTTGTTAGACGCAGGAATGTAAACAGTCGCTTCGACGGAGAAAGGCGCGAGAATCAACAAGCAAAGTCTTCAATGGGAGTGTGTTTTATGAGTGAAATTGAAATATTGCAGGCAGTGTCCGTTTTCACTCTGTGCCATACTTGGATAAAACTCACTTTGGGTCTGAGATTATTATCGTACGAGTATATTCATTACATTCAGCTACTTTAATAAAACCGAATATCGTGGCTCTTTAATTAAACCAATGTCACAATTTGGCCAAAAAGATATGTTCACGCCAGGGAGTTTATTGTTTTTATTTTTTTTTAAGTTGTCTAATTTTTTACCTTCAGTGTCAGTTCTTCTTTTCTCGAGAGCTAATTAAAATTTGTAAAATTTCAAGCTTTGATGTCTTTTAATCGTTTTCCAAGTCTACGAGCTTCTGCGAGTTAACTAGCAAACAGATAAATACAAAAAACTTCACTGATATTTTAGGATATCTTTATAGCACAGGACTGGTTGATGATAGATGAGATAAACCATCACTAAGCGAGGCTAATCCAGCTGATAATTGATATATTTTCATTGAGCTTTTTTAAAATATGCACCAGCCCTACTATTCAGATTGTGGGTAGTTTCGCCATAACCATTTTGCTGCGCGATCGGTATCTAATCTTGTTACATTAGCGAGTGCAAGCGTGCATACCCAGACAAGGTTTTTTTTTATTAAATAACGCCATAGAGATATTAATCTGCTTGCTGAAAGAACTGTTTGTGTAACAAAAATGCGTTACATAACTTACAGACACCCAGAAATATCGCGCAGAATATAAACTGATGTTTATAAAGAGACAATTTTTTTTACATAGGTATTCTTTGAAAGTGTGTGTAAATCACTTTACGACGGATGTTTCTACTGCCGAACGTAAAATATGAACCTAAATATAAAATTAATAATACATAGTTTAAAAAACTAAAAAACACGCTTCCTGTCCGCCACCTTGGACGTCCGCTATATTGGATTTAAGTCACGTGACTTTTTTTTTCGTATTAGGACACAGCGAACCCTTTCATTTGATACCCATATCATGGGGGTGGATTTCAAACAGCCAGTTCGCCATCTTAGGGAGGCCGCCATATTAGATTTGTAATGACGTTTCTTAGCTAGTCATGTATTGTCATCAGAACTCAGAGCGTGTGTAAAATTTCATCCTAATCGAAGACCGGAAAGTGGGTCAAATTAAGATTCCAAGATTTTTTTTAGATACAATAATGGGAAGGCCGCCATATTGGATTTGTAATGACGTTTCTTAGCTAGTCATGTATTGTCATTTGTCATCATAACTCAGAGCGTGTGCAAAATTTCATCCTAATCGAAGACCGGGAAGTGGGTCAAATTAAGATTCCAAGATTTTTTTAGATACAATAATGGGGAGGGTGCCATATTGGATTTGTAATGACGTTTCTTAGCTAGTCATGTGTTGTTATCATAACTCAGAGCGTGTGCAAAATTTCATCCTAATCGAATACCGGGAAGTGGGTCAAATTAAGATTCCAAGATTTTTTTAGATACAATAATGGGGAGGCCGCCATATTGTATTTGTAATGACGTTTCTTAGCTAGTCATGTATTGTCATCAGAACTCAGAGCGTGTGCAAAATTTCATCCTAATCGAAGACCGGGAAGTGGGTCAAATTAAGATTCCAAGATTTTCTTACATACATAGTTACTTACAAGTGAAGCTAATATAAAGCGTGTAAAAAAAAAGATATATGGTACACTTATCCAACGTCTCTCAACATACTACTCCACCCACGAAAGTTATAAAATCGTGGATAATATTACGTCACTAACAAAAATAAACCTACATATTTAACAAAAATACTCTGATTTGCCGATCTATTTGGTATAGAAATATACTAAAAAAGTACATAATATTATATTATCTAATGAACTACTGGAGCGTAAATATAAAGAGAAAGGTTTGTAAATCAATCTTACGTTACGATTGGAAAATTATTCAGTGGTAACGGCTATGATTTATGTATGTACAATTAGCGTAAATAACTTCTGTACAGGGCCTGGTTCAGACCAATGTAACTGATTTATTTTTAAATATTTTTCCCTTTATCTACTTGCTACAGTAGTGGCTGTGTGAATCTTAGCTTATGGGTGCCGTAATCGGAAACCAGCACAAACATTCTAAGATCACAATGCTCCAAAACTTATAACTAATGGGTTGCCTGGCAGAAATTGCTACCTTAGCAGTAAGGCCGCCTATTGTACACTTTTACTGTAGTGAACTGTATTTTTTGTCATTCCTGGTGTGCATAAAGTGTATTCTATTCTAAATTTCACCTAATAACAAGAAAAATATATTTATAAAACATGGTATCTACTTAGTTGTTTTTAATACAATGGTTTCATTTCATCACACTATTTTATTAAAGAAGAAAGCAATTATTATTGCAGATGCACTTCTTGCTATATTTCTGTCTATGCTCTCCCACATTCACGAGTCAATCTATTCTGAATTGACACATAATCGCGGACACGTTCGCGTCGCTTGCGCATGATTGATGGATCATACAAGCCGCTTTTCCACTAATATTACCTATGTGAAAGAAAAAGCTGTGAGATTTTAATATCGCATTCAAACCATTTATTTAAATTTGATCTAAACAAGACAAAATATAATAAGTAGAGAAGGAACGGGATATATAGGCAAACCCATGGTCTAAGAAAACAAGGTCTTGCATTCGGACCACGTGACTGACACAAGCCTACGTCATCATGCGCTGTTCGTCCTTATCGAATGCGTGTTAGACAGCCTACGTTATCATGCGCTGTTCATCCCTGTCTAAAACGCATTCGACAAGGATGAACAGCGCATGATGATGTAGGCTTGTGTCAGTCACGTGGTCCGAATGCAAGACCTTGTTTTCGTAGACCATGGACAAACCATAAAGCGCTGGAGTACAGGGATGTGCAATAAAGCTTTGTATTAAGCTTTTCTGTTGGTCCTACTTAAGTTTATGATAAAATATTTCGTCGTGCTTGTAAGGTAGTTTCTGAATGCATTCTGTTTAGCCGAAAGAGCTCTACGTCTATGCGTCATAAAACTTTTACGGCTTTACACTCAAATCGTGTCTTCCTTATTTCGACACAAATAATAATGTAGGCCAGAAGCCAAAATAAACAATTAAGGAAGCAAGCCCGCGGAAGAACGGTATTTCGAAGACGGGTCTTTAGCTTCGTGATGATGGGATTGATTGTGATAAAAAAACAAGTGAATCGAGATGTTATTCACATCATCGCATCGTTTAAACAGAGAGGTGTAAACTGCTTACATAATCACCAGTGAGAAACCACAAAGCTCCAAAGACACGAATGTTAAAACAAAAAAGCTCTTTTACGTTTTCATCTCGTGAAGTTAGATATTTTCGTACACCAAAACAGAAAAAGGTACAAGTATTTTTGCAATTTTGATTTATTGTGTGAACGAAAACGTAGATTTGACGAATTATGGTTTGGTTTGTAGTCATAAACATTTTCAGGCGAAAGTATAAGTGCTTGGTGAATTTAAGTCGCTCGTAGTTAATCCTGCTGTACTACTTTTTTGTTTTAAAATTAAAATCAAGTTTTCGTTTTAATTCTAAATAATGATTCCCTTTTCTTTAATTGTTTCAACGTATCAATTATTTTCTTATTTGCAATGAATTATGTACCAATACAATACCGTTATATTCTATTTCATCTGCATCGTGCAATGTGTTTGATTTCGATTTGTGAGGAAATTTTCGTACATCGCGCATCGTTGAAATTGACGACGCTGGCACATCATGACATCGTGATTCGCGTGACGATGACGAGACATGCACTCACGACTGCGCGCGCGCTGTCATGACATCGTGAATGTCATGATGATTGCACTGAGCTCTCATTGACAAGGTGTTATAGGTTATAGGTCTGCCACTTTCGGTAGATTAAACAAAAATGATTGATCGAGATGTGCTTTTTTCTTTGCCTGCTACTGTTACAATAGAAGACAGACAATGTACCACTTCTGCTGGAAAAAAGGCTGCTTTATTATTATTATTAGTAAGTAAGTAGTTGAAATAATTTCCACGCGTAGCACGCAGGTTGGGGTTCGCAGTTGATGTTGGTTACGTAGATAGATAGTATTCTGTAATATATTCTGCAGATTATTGTTAAATACAATTAATACACACTCAGAAAGATTTGGATGGATATAGGTACGATGTGTAAAAAACATAACTATTACACTACCTGTTTCACTTTCACGATTGATTATCTAGAGCTAGATTAAGCATAACTTTTTTACAGTGCAGCTAGCCGTACCATTCATCAATATCTCACCCGACTGACAGACAACTGTGAAATAAGACCATAGATGTTGTTCACATTCACTTGTAACCCAAAAACTCCATTAGACAGACAATCATTTTAACGCCGCGGAAGACTGGCCCCATGAACCAGTACTAGATAGACTTTCCCATTCTTTTTAACCGACTTATAAAATGGAGGTTGTCTAGTTGACCTGTATGTTAAAACAATATTGTCTGTGTCCGCCATCTCTTTTAAACTTTTTTGTAGGTACGTCGGCTAGAATAGAAGTAAGATGTATAGAGATAAGCATGCTAGTCCTATGAGTGTTAAATAAATAAATGTGACAAAATGTAAACGATCTTCTTAGCCGGATTGCTAAATTGAATAAGTGTGTGTATGAACGCGTGGTGGTCGTTATAAATATGGACAATTCAACATTTATTATATAATATTACTCAGGAACAAGAACTTAGAGTGCTGAATAAGTTCTATGTATTTCTTTACATTTAAACATTCTTATATTTTTACAATATCCCGTAAGCTTAATTCAAATGAAATTGTAGAGATAACCCGTAAATATTTCAGTTAGAGCATGTCATTGTATTCTTTAAGCATCCTTAAAATGATGCAAGTTTTTTCCAAGTCAGTTCAGAACTCTGTGGTTCAGAAATATTAGGAGTCGGTTAAATATTTTCAACTTTTGTAATTTTAAACTGTGAACTGTTACATTTTGAATTCACAAAATTCATCATCTTACACAACAAGTCCACTCCCTGTGGAGCTGAGAAATCGTAATTTTGTTATTATAATAACTCAATCGCAGACGCAATATTCTTTGCTATTATGAAATCGATTTGGCGCTATTCGTTCCGAGTGTAATTAATGTCACCAGTAAAATTATGGGGACACTAAAATGCAAGATCGAGAATGATTTATTAACAAAGTAAATAGTTAATTATTTTATTTTAATTACCAAATCGGCCTTCTCATACTTCTCATAAGTGTAAAAATAAACCTGGGTCTGCTGTAAGATATTTCTTTAGAAATAAGCAGACCTGTTGTGTCGTATCTCTATATATATTTGCCCTTTGTATGTTTATGTGTACAATAAATGGTTAAATAAATAAAAATGAAATGCTCTATGGGTTGAGAAAACTGAACCAGTTAGTTGGTTATAATTTTTACCGTCCGCGAAAACATTGCAAAATTGAAGAAGTTTGTGAAATGCTGGGAGTGACTAGATTAGACCACACAATGTCTATTGAATCTGCTTCCTCATCAATATAATATATACCTACCTACGTTCTCACTGATGATGAATGGGATATGAACCTACTACTACAAATAGTCTATAGAAACAGTTGGCCCACTCTACCCTTGCTCGACTGTCTCAGCGCATCTGTTTTTCCGATCCGTGCGGATACTCTATCGCCATCGGACTGGGATCAGCTCCGACATCCAGGTCCTCAATATCCAGGTGGAACTTGCTTGCTCAATAGTGTACGATTCAGTTGATATTTAAATACTCCTATCTTTTTGCAGTATTACTATGACGATAAAGCAAATTTATTTTTATCATCTTATCACTAACGTTATCTAGGTTTTGCATCACGGTTGCACTTGCAATCCGTTTGTTCATCATGCAGCGTGACTCCCAACAGTTCTCAGACAATAATACCCGAGTAATAGCAAATCGTGAAGATAAATTCGCAACGGGAACTTCGCAATACGAAACAAAACGACAAGAGCTCAGACAAAACCGTTGATATCTGAAATACTATGCAGAGGAATGCATAACAAGAGCCGCTCGATTTACATAGCCGTATCTCTTTCTGGCTTTTGAGGGTTGTTAAGGAGTGAAAAGGATGTAAAACGGAGTGGTTTACAAACAAGCCGATCACCTTGCAAGTGCGACGATCGAGGCTAATTGCACGTATATCCGTGTCGAATACTGAGCACGCTGTGTAAGCTTGTATAGAGATACAAGTTCCCTAACTTATTTTTTTAAATTATCCTTTATTGCATACCGTATGGTTAAGATACACGAAAAGAGAAAATGCGGAAATAACAGACTGTGTAAACGTTTTAATAATACTAATTTCTTACGTCCTTGGGTAGGGAATACATAAACTTTTGATACAGCTATAAAACATGCCACATTATGAAAAAAAAAAAACTTTACAGAGACTAGAGGCTTATTTGTTCCCATAAACAATATAATAGAATATCGATCTAGTTACTTTGTTGACTGACACTTAAGCGACTCCATCCATTTCCATTGAAAGCTTCCAGCAAAGCTTCGAGCTTACACTGAGTCAGAACTACAAGCAGGCCTAAGCACATACCTACAGTGGTAGTGTTGTCGCGCTTGTTTTATTTTATTAAATACTTATTCCAACATAACTTTTGTGTCCACCTGTACCGTGCAGTTCTTGAAATGGAGTTAGGCTATCGGAGGTAGATTGCAGCGCAGATAAACGCTTTTCAACCGCTTGTGAAAGTCCAAGAATGGCATCGGAAGCTCTCATTTGATACCAAAAAATTCATCATCAGTTTAAAAATATTTAAAATCCATAGATCAAGGGTTTCAAGGAATTTTTATGAAGGCTTTTGATACATTCATTAGTACCTATTTATACAGGCTGTAGTTATAAAGGGTTCAGCAAATGCTGAAAGGAAATGCTCAGACAATGGTCTTGACTTAAGCAACTTTTCTGAAGAAACTTAAGACGGAAACCATTAAAAAATTGACTTCTCTGTACAAACTGTCTCATTAAAATAAAAATTTGTATGGAAGTGACAATTCTTTTTTCGTCTCCGTAAAAAGTTGATTTGGGAAAGTTATTTAAAACAATTAACTGAGAATGGCCTCACAGCCGTCACTTACACCCTGTATTAAATATTATATAAAATCTTTGTGATTTACTTTTGCGAAACGCGGTATTATGGCAATAACTCCATCTCTACCTAGAGGCCCGAGTCCAACTGTGGACTGTAATACTGCAGCCATACATAACTCATTCATACATACATAACACAAAAGGGCGCATCGAGCAAAATTTATCAAAACATGTTAAAAACAACATATACTTACTCAAAGTTGTTTTTCGGTAATAATTGTTCTTGTTTTTACCTAATTTTGAGTTTATTTTTCTGATACACCCTTTTGTATTATGACATGACGGCAGAATCATAAAGAGTAGAATCTTAGAGTATAAATAAATAAAAAATACTCTGGGCAGAATAGGCTGTTACAGAGGTATTAGCACGTATTAGTGTGGTGTAGTAACTTGTAATAATTATTCTACTATGGTAGTTAGTAGAAAGAAATCTTATGCAATGTAATTATCTAACTTGAACTTTAGCTAATCTGGAATCAGATCTATATTTTGAGGATTAAGTTACTTTCTGTTCCGAGTATCGTTTTGAACAAGTCCGGCAATCCGGTAGTATGTAGTATTTGATGACGATGATAACAAATGATTTATACCAAATTGTCTTTTTGCAGTTAAATATACATAACCAACGGAATATTCTGATTATCTTTACGAAGATAATATTACTCATAGTTATCTCACAACATCGTAAGATCTGTTATCAGCGAAACGTTATCTAAGCTATTGTTTATTGCAATGAGTCTTGCAGATAAATATCTGCTCAGGAATTTTGAAAGTTCTACTCTACCAAAAGGAGATAATGGACCATTTACTAAACACAAAACTAATGGTTCTAATAATTAAGCCTGACTTAGGTACTTAGCTAAAACAATTCTGTTCGTGGTCATATTTAATTACCTTGCTACTCAAGATACAAGATACCTATTCATTTTTTAAAACACAGTGTATAATATAATAAAATAACAAGAAATGTTTAACTTCAGTTTGATAAATTATTTAATTTCAGAATTACAGCTCAGAAAGAGCCAAGAAGATAGAATACTAGATCTAGATCATCATCATCATCATCGTCTTTCGGCTGAGATCTAGATACCTAAATAAAAATAAAATAATCCATCCTTTATCTATCTATCCAGTTATGTATTTATAATATGAATCCCAGTTATTTTAAAGACAAGATTTGTATGAAATGTTTGCTACCGGATAACACCTCGTTTCCACAGAGACCATTGGTACAATGTGCCCGTATTACGTAGCAGTAGGGGTGAATTTTTTAGAGCGAATGTCCAACCGCATGTGCTAGCTTCTGTATAATACAATAACAATACAAAAAATTTATTATATACAGCGTTATAAAAGGCGGCCTTAAAGCAATTTATTTTAGGCAACCCTCATAAATAGGAAACATTAAACCTTAATCGAAGGAAAATGCATAACATTAAAGAAAATTAACAGCATAATAAAAATAATTAGTGAAGGGTAGTTCGGGTGAAGTAATGGTGTCGCAGGACGGGCTCTATGAATGATAAAAAAGAATATATAATAATCATAATAGGCACTTCTTACCTGACATAGTCGTAGTCGTAACTACAATGGCTAAAAATAAATTCATAAAAGGAAATTTTGTCACACCATTAAACTAATATTGCCTGCACTGTGTCACCATAAAGATCATTTTTACCTCATAATCGTGTATGTATTCTCATATTCATGTGCTTACTGAGAAAGTCCCACAATCGTGAGATTTCACAAAATGAGCTAGCGCTTGTTTGTACAGTCAACAGCTCGTCAAGCGTAACATTTACCCTGTACGCCACTTTCATAGCGTTCGAAAAAAAACTGAATTTAACTCGTAGTGAAACTGTTACGCTTGGTGTGCTGTTAAATGTACCTACTATGCGTGAGCAGTGAGCACAGCAAAGACGATGACGGTGACGAGGGAAAATCACGATTGACTTTCTTCTAGTTGTAGTTAATAGTTGAATTGTATCTCAGAATGCATGTTTCGTTTCCATGAAAAGTGTAGCGTGTGCATAATTTGCATAGGGTCAGGTATTTCTCACGGTAGCGGCAGAATATCACTATCACTACATACACATAGTATAAAACAAAGTCGCTTTCTCTGTCCCTATGTCCCTCCGTATATCCCTCCCTATGTCCCTTTGTACGCTTAAATCTTTAAAACTACGCAACGGATTTTGATGCGGTTTTTTTTAATAGATAGAGGGATTCAAGAGGAAGGTTTATATGTATAATACATGCATAAAATACTTAAGAATAACCCACAATAATCATTTTCCCGTGCGGAGCCGCGGGGCGGGTCGCTAGTAAATAAATAAAAGGAGAGTAAATTAACATAAACATATTATGGCCATTTTCTTTGTTATAGAGCTACGTATTTACTACGTAAACTTGGGTCAATAGATTGCTCTGAAAATGTATGATTGGTATTTTTAAATAAGTAATATCGGATACCCGTTGAAGGGCTGTATTTGACGATAAGTCTGGTAAAAAATTAAACGAGGAGACAACTTTATTTAAAAATTATGATTTATTTTTCAACGTAATTTCCATCTAACTCAATGCACTTCATCCAGCGTTTCTCAAGCTTTTCGATCCCTTCCGTAAAGGACGACTTAGGCAACCCTTCGAAATGGGCATTGGTTTCGTTTGAGCATGATCTCCTCGTTGGAGAATATTTTTCCACCGAGCCATTTTTTTAATTTGGAAAAACCAAATAGTCGCAAGGGGCCAAATCTGGCGAATATGGTGGGTGAGATAGCAACTCATATCGCAACTCATGGAATTTGGCCACGGCAATCGCGCAGGTGTGCACTCGTGCGTTGTCTTGGTGGAAGAGGATTTTCATCTTAGCCAAATGCGGTCGTTTTTAGGTAAAATTTGTGCGATAATTTTATTCCAAAATAGATTTTTACCAGACTTATCACTCCGCCCTCATATAAGAGCGGAACCTGACTACGTACCTACGCAAATGTTTGGTCATAGAGGCTGCTACGGCTTTTTCTGTCGTGAAAACAAATCTTCTTCTTTTTATAGTGTGGGTTGCAAAGTCGTCAAACAACTTCAATAACCCTTGTCTGAGAATCAATTGTTTAAGGCGAAATATCGTAATACATTTCAAGTTATACATAACAGGAAGTGTAGTAAAATAAAAACACATGAGACAAACAAAGTAACTGCACTTAGCAACACCCTCGCACTTTTTACCATCAGCTGACTTCCGTTCTCACGTTTAGGGGAAGGAAAGGCCGATATCTGTACATCTGTCGGTTGCAGTTGCAGCCCCAATGCGCAATCGTATGCCACCTGCCGCCTTCCTTGCTTCTATTAATGTTATGAATAGGGTCACAGAATAAATAATAGGGTGGAATAGGTTAGAGAAGATTGAAGCGTGCAAGGAGAAAAAATCAAACTGGGCAATACAACAAAAATATACCTATATCCGCTGATGGTGTACGTAATACATTTTCTGCACTGTATCTTGGACTACTGTTACTTTTATACTATCAGAAAAATGATTTGCACCTTGTTTATGTTATGTCACAGATTAATAAATAGTTACTAACGTAAGTTATGTGCTATGCTATGGTATATGGCCGCAACAAAAATACGATTTAACGTAGAGTCACGACGTTTCTGGTATTCCTAAAATTTTCACTTCAGAACGTCTACTCTAATTGTTAAGAAAAGATTTATATCAACTTTTTTTAAGCAGGAAAAATAATAATCTAGTAATTTACAGAATCATTATTTTTTCAGCTTAATTTTACTTTGGTGTCTTTTGCTTCACAAGTGACATCTAGCGTAAATGTATGGCACAAGCGAGGAAACTATTCGACAATAGATAGCGTGTTTTCGTTTAGTAGTGCCATTCGACAACAGATGGCATTGAAAAGAAAGTGTAAAAAATATTCCTACTTTCCTTTTAGCAGCACAAACATAAATTATTTTTCTTTCACTCTCTTGCTACGTGTTATATATGAAATAAAATTGTCTTATCACGTAGTGATCCAAATCCATCTATGCGCATTTTGCGAACTCGCCATTACAATAAATCCCCATTATGCAAAAAAACAGTTCAGCATGGCTTCCACATCTTCAGTCACGACACGGGGGTTTTCTTTGAGCCCGATGGGAAAAATAAAAACATGGCACTGGAGCGCCACATACGTTTTTTTGAATGTTTCTGGCACATGGCTATGTCTCGGGCTTTTATTATTATAGTGTTTTTGTGAATTTGTGAATAGACAACAATCTGATGAAAAGCTATGATACGTACAATCCAAATAAAACACGGTAATCATCTGCAAAATGTTTATTCTCAAAGATGACAGACTAAAACAACACTTTCAATAGCTCAATCCTTAGAGAATAAATATACATAGAGCACGCGCATCGCTCCGCTGCCTGCATGTCAAGCGTAAGCAAATTATGGCAGATTTTGTATGGGCGGTGAAATCAATAACATTTTTCTTTTGTTTTATTCCTCGAGTCATGTTTGCAACTTATCACTGCACATTTCAAAATGTTTTCCTATTAAATTTCTTATTTTCACCGGGAAAAACAATC
This sequence comes from Teleiodes luculella, assembly GCA_948473455.1. Lineage (NCBI taxonomy): Eukaryota > Metazoa > Arthropoda > Insecta > Lepidoptera > Gelechiidae > Teleiodes > Teleiodes luculella. The sequence continues at coordinate 3,842,544 of OX419585.1, forward strand.
AGTTCCGATGACCATTTAATACTAAACGAACGCGCTGAAAATATTCGGACTGTTCATATCCGTGCTTACGGTTCATACTTGATTAGGCGTACTCTATCCCTCCCAGATTTTTTTCTATTTATACTCTAAGGCTCAATCTAAATCCTTTTCTGCAGTCTAATAGCGTTCTTCGGATTTGTGAGCATTTACAAAATACCAAGCATCAAGAGGAACAACTAATTGATGTCTTTTCAGTATTTACTGAGACCCAGCCCCCCTAGCATGACCGGTCACGCGTGACAGACATAATTTTATCGTGCGTATACTCTTATCCTATTGGAGGATATTTTAAGGCGGGTTACTTACGGTATTTTGACAGCTAGGTTAGGGATTATATAGTTTATCACAGTTACGATGCCAGTATATCGAAGTGAGGCTTAATGCGTAACGCGCGAGCTGTCTAACGCGACATAATGACAGAACTTTACGGCTCTTATGTCGCTATGTCGTGTTTGACAGCTTCTTAGCCTTCAGCTGCAGTTCGATATAAGATTTGATACGTGGTAAAGTGAAAATGCTCATTCATGGTAAGTAAATACACAGTTTTTTAAAAAACGATGTCAACTTACTAATGTCTAGAAAATGAGTATATCTACAACATTTGCAAGTTAAGAAAACAATTTGCTATATTATGATGAGGAAATACAGTATTTTAAAAGCGATGTCAACTTACTAATGTCTAAAAAATTAGTATATCTACAACATTTTTGCAAATTAAGAAAACATTTTTTTAGATTATGATGGATGAGGAAGGATCTTGACCTATTATGGCATGCATATCAATAATTATTTATTACAAACTAAGGACAAGTCTTGTAACTTTCTTAAAATATTGGAACCAAAATAAATTTTAAGGTGATTTTTTTATAATACTCAACCGATACACGATTACGAGTAATATTTCAGACATTATTAGACACATTTTCATATAAATATTTACTTATTAAATAGTACGTGATCGGTCGATACGATTCGACTTATTGCTTGGAAAAGAATAAAAAATATGCAAATAATACATACTTACATAAACTGATTGATAGATATCTAATTCAAATTATTGTCTAAAGTTGATATATAATTTCGTCAACGATTTTGGATTAGAGAGCCCAACGGAGTACTATGTATCAGAAAGACAATATTATGTGCTTACTACTGATTATTACGTATGGAACATCACTATCACCCAAGCCATGTTTTCAAGGAATGTTTTAAAATTATACGTATTACAGGGCAGTAGGTTTTGGATTATTGAAGGCCTCAATTTTAATGATGACTCAGACTATTACTTAATTAATATATAGAGAAAGCGATATTATTCAAGAGAAAATTAGTTTAATATGTCACCAAAAATGACGGATAAGAAAAAAAACCTCCATTTCGTAAGGATGAGTATTAGTAGGGAATATTCCCACACTAAGAATGCTACTTTCCGTTTGAGGCCAACTAGGACGAGTCAGTGAGATCTGTAGAGTTCGTCGGGTCGTTAGGTACCTAACCGGAAAATACCAACCCAGCTTACCACATCTGGCCAGAGCTGGCTAGCTTGAACAGCAAATTTTGTTGGGAATATTCCTGGGAAAGAACATTTCCCGAGAACGGCACATCTATAGTCAAGTCACCAGTAGGCTTACTACGTAAGAAGCGACAGGCTCGAGAAGCTGTCAAACGCGACATATTGACAGAACTACTAGTTAATGGCTCTAATGTCACTATGTCGCGTTAGACAGCTTCTCGAGCCTGTCGCTACTTACATAGTAAGCCTACAGGGTAGCTACACACATAAGCGGGCTGGCATATTCGGTTCGGTATCTCCCTATGTTTGGCCAAGCACTATCTATGCAAGCTGCCGGCCCTCCTTTATGTAGTTTAGTCAAGAAGCAAAACATCGCAAAGTATCCGTTTCAATGGTTTATCGTGAATAAATTCAATTAACGATATCAGATAAATATTATCAGTGCAAAAGTTAATTGTGTATAAATGTACGACTACCTACTTTATTACGACATTCTAGAGCTCTTCCATTTACATTGATAAGCTCAAATGCACGTGACATGCATAACATAGTATGAGTAGCTATATTTAAAATCAAAATATCCATTTCAAGTGACTTAAAATTTTAGAGTTCCGCTAAACTTATTTCCAGTTTTATCAACTCGTCCTAATATTAATTAATACATAAATAATATTAAAAGAAATGTGAATATTCCACAAATTACATATCTATCGTGGGCAAGGAACAGTTTGTTCGTAAAACATTCACATTCACTAGTTTGATGCGCCAGAAAGCTATCAAATCCTAAAATATACATTCGATTATTTTCTTCTAAATAAGTATTTATATAATTTGTAAATAAAAACTAAAAATATCATAAGCATTCAATTCTCGTAGTAAATAAATATCAAAGTAACCTCTCGACATTCATAAGCTAAGTCTTTTACGTTAAAAAGTTCGACACATTAAAACAAAACAAACTTCGTTTTGTTTATCATATTTATAAGAGATCGCCTAATTTTAAAAATACTGAATGTAAATAAATGTAATGCTTTTTTTGCAAATTTTCTCGTTCTATCATGCCATACTCTCGAGTTCCATACCAGGCGTTCATGAAACCATTTCTTTTGTGTTTTTTCGGAATTGGAATTCCATTTCCTAAAGAGCCTGTAAAGCCTGACCTAAGAAATAAAAAATCTGCTCTGGGGGCGCCACGTGTATATTTTTACGACTATGGCAACAATTTCCCTTATAAAATAAGTTCCATTAAAATTCCGCAATATGGCGAGGTTTTTTATTTCTCTGGTCGGGTTATACCGTATGTCTCATAAATAAGAACATTATCAAGCGCTTACATCAATATTTCTTGTAATTCAAATATATTTTTTAGCGCTGCCACTCAAATACACAACACGCTCAACATTGAATCATAATATCTTGAACTTAAAGTTAAAATTAGTCCCTTTGCCTTGTGCCCTCGCCAACACAACCTCCTATTTTAGACTCCCTTTGACAGTACATACTGGCTTGAACAGGTAACCAATATGAGATTCGTCATACATTTTGAGAAACAGATGTACAGTGTGCTAGAGTAATCTACTTTATAATGACTAGTGTTACGGTTATGTGCACATTATAGACTATGTTCATATAAGCCAACAGACAAGTGAACCCATAGACTACCGCATACGCGCTTGGCAAGATTACTTCAATCTTTTAATCCTAGAAATTACTTCCCTCAGTATAAGGATGAAACGAAGAGAACTCTTGGTAAAACTTTTAACTAATTACGCATTTTAGTTTTTTACTAATTTCTCATGAATGGTGAGTAGGGAATGATGTGGGTTGGTTCTAGAAAGTCTCTACTTACAGTTTTAATGCATCCTTTTTGTAATAAACACATTTATATCACTTCCACAAAATAAATTAATTACATACATTTTCAGTACAAAACGCTAATTTCTTTATATCGTAACATCAACTTGCGTTTATAACCTCAAAATGTATGTAAATTACTTAAGTTTTATATTCATTTTTTTTTATTATTGACTATGGGATTGCGTTTGTTGACCACAGTCTCATTTAAATTTTAAAACTTTCACGGTTGTTTTCATAACTATACACAAAATAAATACCATGGTAAATATCCCGTTTCAAATCTTAATAGTTATTTAGTTAGTTATTTTATTCGTGCTCCACACTTTGGATAAAAAACTTATTGATATAGTAGAGTAAGACCTCCTAGTATACCGCTTCATCATTATTTTTCAGCTAGCAATGCGGACTTGGTTAAAACTCAACCCTAAACTTCCAATCTAGTATTTTTAATATATGTATAAACACTTTCGTAGATAGTCTAGGATTTCCCGTTTCGATACAGATAGGGAGTGGAATATAACTTTGTGAAATCCTCATAAACTTCTCTTCATAAACATGATTACTTGATTGTCTAATAAGATGATTTTGTGCTTAGGAAGACACGTTTAAAACATTTATAACAGAAGTAATTGTTACATGTACCAGCCATGTCAGAAAAATTAAGCAGTTTAGTACCAAAATCAGTAAGGTCGCAAACCTACACGGTAAGAGAGTATCAATACACCATACGCGTAGTCTCCGGGTTAACCTGCCCAAAAACAAGCACACCTAACACAACTTTACAAGGTTCATTCAACCAAAGAGTATAACCGAGCGTCGTCAACCCATTGATAGATTTTTGACAATGGCCGCGTTTGTGACGTCATGGCTTCTCCGGTTGAGTTCCTTTAGTTCTCTCGTTTCCTTGGCGGGTGTCTCGACGAGGAGGGAATGTCGTTTGGCGAGGTCCTTCCGGCGCGTGGCGTCCTGGTTGAGGGGGCTGAGGGGGTCGGAGTCGCGGCGGGAGGGGGGGGACGCCTTGCGGAGGGCGGGGGACTGAGGCCCTTGGTTGTTGGGGAGATACGTCTGGAATGACGGCCGGTTCTGCGCCACATCCATTATCGAACCTGCCGAGTAAAAGGAAATTGTAAATACGTTTGCACTTAGATTTTACTACTTATATGTATAATGGACCGTACAATATGGTATCTTTACGTGACGATGGTAATTTCAACAAAATATTTAGATCACATACAACACATAGATAAGGATCATTCGATACAAAACGAAATCTTCCGAGCTACCAATTTGTCAATCAAATTTGTTTTGTAAAAGAAAAACACGTACTATAACACATAATATAGATATATATCGCACCAACTGCCGCGAAAGATTTTGTGGTGTTTAATATTGCAAATTAACTTCTACTTGAATATATAATGTACTAAAGGTGTATTATAGCATAGATAAAATAAAGGGGCTGGGTTAATATTTTAAGTTTCACAATACAAATACAAGCAGTATGGAAAACAGTAAATATAGCGGGAAATAGAGTACACAGGGGAGATTTTTATAAGGGTAATTTTAACAAATACTTTATAAACACATCATTACATTACATACGACATTCGCTACAGAATCACCTTATATTTTGGGGCATAAAACAGTTGACTTAACAGTTGATTAGTGACCTACAAGGAAGCAAAGGATATATTAAAATTCACAAATGAAATAATAAAGAACTCACAAAATATTATAATTATAAGGGTCATTTATTTGGTAGTAATACTCGCAAATGTAGAATAATTTAACGGATATTCGCTTAGCTATCGCAATAGAAAATATCGTTATAGCTACTCGACTAAATCTGGATTAAGTATATAATCTTTGCGTGACCATAAAACAGTCTATACATAATTCAAGAAATCTCCACAATTTTCGCAGCACTATTTCAAGTCTGACTCAGATAGCATGTCTATTACCTGCTGGGGCCTTACATAATAACACTTCCCCTATCGTGCTAATTCGAACAGTTTAAACGGAGTATAGAGTAGTGCATTTGACAGCGGTTTTCAATAAATAATAATAAAAAAATAGGTGGCATATGGGACATCTCACGCACCACCGGATCCCAAACTAGGCAGAACATGTACTATGGATATCTATCAGACAGCTAATATAACATTTAAGTATACAACATCCAGACACAAGGCAAACACAAGTGCTCATCACACGAACGTTTGCCATGGGCGGGATTAGAACCCGCGACCCTGTGCTTCGGGAGCAGACGTATTACCAACCAGACTAAGGGGCCGTCAGTTTTGGTTAAATGTTAAACCGTCCAAGTTAGCGCGATAGGGGAAGTGTTATGCAAATCTTTTCCTTGTAGTTTACGATAGGGTAAGTTTTATGTTAATCTTTTCATTTTGTAGTTGTCAGTGAAAGTATTGCAACTTACCGAGCGTTCGGACGAACCAGGGTGCGTCCGTCTGTTTCTGGTTCATAGCTGCTTGCATTTCGTTTAGGGCAGAGTTCAATTGATGACTTAGTTCCTGAAACAATTAAATTGGAAACTATGTACTCCTAATATCATAATATTCAGATGTTTGTTACTCAATCACGTACAACGGCGTAACGAGATATAGTTAATTTTAGCATCTAAAGAGTCTTTATCGAATTTTTTAGAGTTAAGCTTATTGTGTTGTTTCTAAAAATAGCTAGAGACAAGGCGTTTATAAAAAAGAGTACATTAAAGCCTTAAATGACTTTCGTAAAGGCAAACCAACCGATAAGAGAATGCAGAAAAGTCGATACAAATTGAGCGAAATGCATATTTTTTCATTTATTTAAACCTAACCTAAATCTAGTTACCTAATCAAATGGCAAGCCCAATTATCTAATTAGGAAAATAACTAAAACAATAGTATAAAAATAGAGGGAGAGGGAGTAAAGGGGAGAGAGAGAGAGGTTATAATATAGAGAGATGTGATAGTGTACCTGGTTGCTGCACTGCGCCTGCACGTGCGCCAGTTTGACCTGCGCCAGCTCTAGTTCCAGGTCGCGCACCTGCTGCTTGAGAGAGAGAGAGAGAGAGAGAGATGTGTTAGTGTACCTGGTTGCTGCACTGCGCCTGCACGTGCGCCAGTTTGACCTGCGCCAGCTCTAGTTCCAGGTCGCGCACCTGCTGCTTGAGAGAGAGAGAGAGAGATGTGTTAGTGTACCTGGTTGCTGCACTGCGCCTGCACGTGCGCCAGTTTGACCTGCGCCAGCTCTAGTTCCAGGTCGCGCACCTGCTGCTTGAGAGAGAGAGAGAGAGAGATGTGTTAGTGTACCTGGTTGCTGCACTGCGCCTGCACGTGCGCCAGTTTGACCTGCGCCAGCTCTAGTTCCAGGTCGCGCACCTGCTGCTTGAGAGAGAGAGAGAGAGATGTGTTAGTGTACCTGGTTGCTGCACTGCGCCTGCACGTGCGCCAGTTTGACCTGCGCCAGCTCTAGTTCCAGGTCGCGCACCTGCTGCTTGAGAGAGAGAGAGAGAGAGAGATGTTAGTGTACCTGGTTGCTGCACTGCGCCTGCACGTGCGCCAGTTTGACCTGCGCCAGCTCTAGTTCCAGGTCGCGCACCTGCTGCTTGAGAGAGAGAGAGAGAGATGTGTTAGTGTACCTGGTTGCTGCACTGCGCCTGCACGTGCGCCAGTTTGACCTGCGCCAGCTCTAGTTCCAGGTCGCGCACCTGCTGCTTGAGAGAGAGAGAGAGAGAGATGTGTTAGTGTACCTGGTTGCTGCACTGCGCCTGCACGTGCGCCAGTTTGACCTGCGCCAGCTCTAGTTCCAGGTCGCGCACCTGCTGCTTGAGAGAGAGAGAGAGATGTGTTAGTGTACCTGGTTGCTGCACTGCGCCTGCACGTGCGCCAGTTTGACCTGCGCCAGCTCTAGTTCCAGGTCGCGCACCTGCTGCTTGAGAGAGAGAGAGAGAGAGATGTGTTAGTGTACCTGGTTGCTGCACTGCGCCTGCACGTGCGCCAGTTTGACCTGCGCCAGCTCTAGTTCCAGGTCGCGCACCTGCTGCTTGAGAGAGAGAGAGAGAGAGAGATGTGTTAGTGTACCTGGTTGCTGCACTGCGCCTGCACGTGCGCCAGTTTGACCTGCGCCAGCTCTAGTTCCAGGTCGCGCACCTGCTGCTTGAGAGAGAGAGAGAGATGTGTTAGTGTACCTGGTTGCTGCACTGCGCCTGCACGTGCGCCAGTTTGACCTGCGCCAGCTCTAGTTCCAGGTCGCGCACCTGCTGCTTGAGAGAGAGAGAGAGATGTGTTAGTGTACCTGGTTGCTGAACTGCGCCTGCACGTGCGCCAGTTTGACCTGCGCCAGCTCTAGTTCCAGGTCGCGCACCTGCTGCTTGAGAGAGAGAGAGAGAGGTGTTAGTGTACCTGGTTGCTGCACTGCGCCTGCACGTGCGCCAGTTTGACCTGCGCCAGCTCTAGTTCCAGGTCGCGCACCTGCTGCTTGAGAGAGAGAGAGAGATGTGTTAGTGTACCTGGTTGCTGCACTGCGCCTGCACGTGCGCCAGTTTGACCTGCGCCAGCTCTAGTTCCAGGTCGCGCACCTGCTGCTTGAGAGAGAGAGAGAGATGTGTTAGTGTACCTGGTTGCTGCACTGCGCCTGCACGTGCGCCAGTTTGACCTGCGCCAGCTCTAGTTCCAGGTCGCGCACCTGCTGCTTGAGAGAGAGAGAGAGAGAGATGTGTTAGTGTACCTGGTTGCTGCACTGCGCCTGCACGTGCGCCAGTTTGACCTGCGCCAGCTCTAGTTCCAGGTCGCGCACCTGCTGCTTGAGAGAGAGAGAGAGATGTGTTAGTGTACCTGGTTGCTGCACTGCGCCTGCACGTGCGCCAGTTTGACCTGCGCCAGCTCTAGTTCCAGGTCGCGCACCTGCTGCTTGAGAGAGAGAGAGAGAGATGTGTTAGTGTACCTGGTTGCTGCACTGCGCCTGCACGTGCGCCAGTTTGACCTGCGCCAGCTCTAGTTCCAGGTCGCGCACCTGCTGCTTGAGAGAGAGAGAGAGAGAGATGTGTTAGTGTACCTGGTTGCTGCACTGCGCCTGCACGTGCGCCAGTTTGACCTGCGCCAGCTCTAGTTCCAGGTCGCGCACCTGCTGCTTGAGAGAGAGAGAGAGATGTGTTAGTGTACCTGGTTGCTGCACTGCGCCTGCACGTGCGCCAGTTTGACCTGCGCCAGCTCTAGTTCCAGGTCGCGCACCTGCTGCTTGAGAGAGAGAGAGAGAGATGTGTTAGTGTACCTGGTTGCTGCACTGCGCCTGCACGTGCGCCAGTTTGACCTGCGCCAGCTCTAGTTCCAGGTCGCGCACCTGCTGCTTGAGAGAGAGAGAGAGAGAGATGTGTTAGTGTACCTGGTTGCTGCACTGCGCCTGCACGTGCGCCAGTTTGACCTGCGCCAGCTCTAGTTCCAGGTCGCGCACCTGCTGCTTGAGAGAGAGAGAGAGAGAGAGATGTGTTAGTGTACCTGGTTGCTGCACTGCGCCTGCACGTGCGCCAGTTTGACCTGCGCCAGCTCTAGTTCCAGGTCGCGCACCTGCTGCTTGAGAGAGAGAGAGAGAGAGATGTGTTAGTGTACCTGGTTGCTGCACTGCGCCTGCACGTGCGCCAGTTTGACCTGCGCCAGCTCTAGTTCCAGGTCGCGCACCTGCTGCTTGAGAGAGAGAGAGAGAGAGAGATGTGTTAGTGTACCTGGTTGCTGCACTGCGCCTGCACGTGCGCCAGTTTGACCTGCGCCAGCTCTAGTTCCAGGTCGCGCACCTGCTGCTTGAGAGAGAGAGAGAGAGAGAGAGATGTGTTAGTGTACCTGGTTGCTGCACTGCGCCTGCACGTGCGCCAGTTTGACCTGCGCCAGCTCTAGTTCCAGGTCGCGCACCTGCTGCTTGAGAGAGAGAGAGAGAGAGAGATGTGTTAGTGTACCTGGTTGCTGCACTGCGCCTGCACGTGCGCCAGTTTGACCTGCGCCAGCTCTAGTTCCAGGTCGCGCACCTGCTGCTTGAGAGAGAGAGAGAGAGAGAGAGATGTGTTAGTGTACCTGGTTGCTGCACTGCGCCTGCACGTGCGCCAGTTTGACCTGCGCCAGCTCTAGTTCCAGGTCGCGCACCTGCTGCTTGAGAGAGAGAGAGAGAGAGATGTGTTAGTGTACCTGGTTGCTGCACTGCGCCTGCACGTGCGCCAGTTTGACCTGCGCCAGCTCTAGTTCCAGGTCGCGCACCTGCTGCTTGAGCCGCGCCTCCGTGTCGCCCGGCCCTTCACATATTGGATCGATTTTTTGTTCAGATTCTGTGGAGAAATTGCGTGATTTAGATTGTGTACGTGTTTTGAATTTTTAGTGAATTATTGAATCCCTTTCTAATAATAATCTTTACGTAGTTTCAAATAATTGTAATCTGTTCGTCGCAGTCGGCCAGAATTTCAAGTTTCGGTTCTTTGACAATGTAGGTTATGTGTGTAGCATTTATGTTGTGATTTGAGGTACACATAGAGGGCGTATAACGGCAACGGGTGGGTACACAAAAACCAAATTTGCTTTGCAGCTCAGGACTGTAAATTTTGTATGGTATAGTATTGTAATATGGACCTTGTTTGTTGTCCTTGACGGCCATCTTGGTGGAGCAGGCGGGGCACTGGCTGGCGTAGTCCTGCAGCAGGTGCAGCTGGCGGTCGAGCCGCGCGCAGATCTCGCGGTAGTCGCTCGTCACCGCCGCGTAGTGCGCCGCGTCCTTCCGCGCCTCCTCCAGCGCCGACCGAGACTGAACGACACAGTGTTACTATTAACAGGCCTCCGTCACTCCGTGTACTTGCGCGCTATAACTACCTACCGCCCGGCCGAGCGGTCTCGGGCCGACCCAGGACCAATTCCCCATTCCCTAAACGTGTTAGTAGAGTGGTGCAATACGCGAGAGAGAGAGATGCAGCAACTACTTCTTTTCGCCTAGCGCCGTGCGATCTGAATTGCACTTTACTATAACAGAGCTAGGGTTGCAATTTATATGAATTATGTCGCCTAGTGCAGCTTCTGTAGGGACTACTATTTGGTATTCTGTGCTATTAAACTAACCGGTCAATATTCTACATTCACACGTTAGTTGTAGCTTTGTAATTAGTGACACTATTATTATCATTATTTGCAATAATGTCCAAACGCTACAGAAGACACGAAAGAAACACCACTTTACAGTAGACCTACCATGTAAGTAGCGACAGGCTCGAGAAGCTGTCAAACGCGACATAGTGACATTAGAGCCATAGCAGTTCTGTCAATATGTCGCGTTTGACAGCTTCTCGAGCCTGTCGCTACTTACATAGTAGGCCTACAGAATGTAGTTTCTAAAATTCTGTAACCGCCACGAATTCAAAGATTGTATACAAAAGTAAAGCTAAATTCGGGGTAGAATCTCGTAATCTACTTTTGGCAGCTATACAAATCAAACACAAAAGTTTTAAACAAAATTTTCTTCGGTTGTAATTTTTATGATTATTTAATTGTGTAGCAGTTTGTATTTCTAAAGTAATAAATAAGGACATAGCTTACTTCGTTTAGTTGCGCCTCGATCAATTTCTTGTCCTGTTGTAGCTGTGTGTTTATCTGTTTAAGTCTTTCTAGTTCCACATTTATCTTCTCTTTTTCAGCTGCCTCTATAAAACCATAAACAATAATTTAGAAAATATATACCTAACATAACAAGGTTTGAATTTTTGAATTAAACTGATCAATGAAATATACAAAGTTTGATATTGTTACCTTTGATAAACTTTTCGTATTCCTGTTGATATCTGCTGAGCCGTTTCACTTTAATACTGCAAGCCAGCTTGATTATTTGTTTTGATGTGTCTTCGTTCCGACATCTCTTTGGAAGTGTTACCCTGCAACAAATAATCAAATTAATTAAATCATCAAACTACTACACAAAGGTAGGAGAAAAAGAGTGATCAAATATTGGTGTGGTACAGAATTCGTGGTGGTAGTGTTTAGTAGGGTAATAGTAGTATTAGTGTTAGTAGTGGTGGTAGTTATAGTGTTCATAATAGAAGCGATAGTGTTAGTGTATTGTGTACCTGAAGTATTTGTGCACGCCTTCGAAGTCCAGCTGCAGCAATTCCTTGCGTGACCTGGAAAGCAGCGCCAGCGCCACCTGGAACAACGTGTCCACGCCCTGCAGCAGGAACACGTCCAGAATGTGGTACACCTGCAAACAACACACACAGCTCATATACATACAACATCCAGACACAAGGCAAACACATTTTAACCGCCATGGTCTGAAATATAAGACTTACCAAATCGAGCTCACAACGCCGCCGTCTCATAAATAAGACTTATGTTTTGACTGATCGATATAGATTTTGTTTTTATGGCTGGCGGTGGGAGCAAGTTCTTTGAAAATATGCTTGGCGGTTAAAAGGTTAAAACAAAATGCACCTTAAGACCGCGCCGCGAGAGTCCGTATTACCACAGACTAAATAATAGCGTCTTCACAAGCGCGCGCGATTTTCCTATTAAATGGCCGCGAAATCGCGGCCGCCCGGCGTAGGTATGTAACGAGGTGCATTGCGTGCTACCTCGTTCCAACACAAGTAACAGGTACATTCTAGAACTCTGGCGCGGAGTGCGCCGGGCCTGCTACGGGGCGGGATTATAATGCGTGGTACTGACCAGTGGCAGCGGGAACCTGGCCGTGAACACAGTGAGGAACCACTGCGACGCGAACATGTGCGGCTCGATGCCCAGCTCGTGGAAGTGCGCGCGCAGGTCCGACAGTTGCTCCTGCACAATCGTACATCCATCTATACTATAATCAAACCACTGAGGAATCAGCGTGTCTGTACATTCATTTGTATTTCAAAAAACTGATTTTTCTGAGTCTACTGTGATAAAACTGAAGAATCGGCGTGTCTGTACATTCATTTGTATTTCAAAAAACTGATTGTAGGTGATAAAGGGAGAGTAGATGAAACAGAAAACAAAAATACTAGTTTTGAAAAAAGAAATACTAGTTTTGAAAAATAAAATGGCCGTCTGTCTGTCTGTTTGTACACGCTAATCTCTGGGACTACTGGGCAGATTTTAATGAAACTTTACAATAATATAGCTTATACATCAGAATAACTAGACATAGACTACTTTTTACCGCAGAAAAATTCTTTCCCACAGGAAAACCTGTTAAGCCGCGGGGCGGAAAGCTAGTTCTAAATAACATTCCCTTGATCTAACTAACATGGGACAAAAAGGGACAATCGGTACAACCATTACAAAATTGCTTGGTTTCGCGCCCGCGCGTTTAGTAGCTATCAGAACAGCCGCTATCATACATCGGAAGCGCCTATTTATGTGCAAGCAAAGGTGTTAGTCAGGCGGAAGTGTCCACGATAGTACGTAGAACTGCTGTATGGATCCCTCCAAGCTTGTCAAAAGATCTCCCGTATTATGCTCCGCTGACTTAGGAAACCAGAGCTTTAGTGATTCAGATGCACCGCTATTGGCACTATTGTAATAAGCTAGAGTAATTTATTGCTTTTTCAACAGGTGTCGTCTGTTAGCTTATATCTGCCCAAGCTCAGTGAATTTCATTTTTCGCTTCGATTAAAAAGATATAGCAGCTACAGTAATTGTTTACAGATAAAAAAATATTTATAAATCAGCTCACCTCCATAAGCCTGTCAAGTTGATGTAGCCGCATGTAGAGAGCTTCGAAACCATCTTTGTACAGCTCCCGCAGCCCATACCCGTACATAAGACGGACTAGAAGACAAAACGCTTGTTCTTCGGGCATCTGAAAAAAAGAACCAGTCATTGTTATAAGCTAGATGTAAAATAGGATAGAAAATATTTAACCATACTGTACTATATAAAACTGGATATATGAAGTTATTCTATTGGTTTGTGTTATTTTGTCCTGTTGTACGTTCAGTAGCCAGCACATGCGGCTGGACGTGTTGACCTTGAGAGCGCCCGTATTCCGTAGCGGTAGGGGTGAATTTCAGTGCTGGCTTTTGCACATGTATGTATTATCATTTCTGATACATGTAATGATATAACTTTATTTAAAATAAAAACCGTAAGCATGCCTATCTATTTAACAGCAAAGTATTGTTCTTAGTAAAGCTACGAGTAATATACTCATTATCGTCACCCGGCTGAGAAAACCTCGTAAAGGACAGCTCTTGTAAAATTCTTTTTTTACAAATTGGATAAAAAAACGCGCAGTATTTGCACTATAAAATTTACGCATTTGTTTTAAAGCTCTAAAGATAATCATATAGTAACTAAAAAACTACAGAATTATGATTTACCTATCATACTTTTTTTTCAGTAGGTAGTTTTTTGTCTCCTGTAAAATATTTTTTGAAAGCATTTAAGAGGTTTTCTCACTTGGGTGACGTTATATGTAATACTAGCGACCCGCCCCGGCTCCGCACGGGAAAATTGATATTGTGGGTTATCCTTAAGTATATTATGCATGTTTTATACATATAAACCTTTCTCTTGAATCCCTCTATCTATTAAAAAAAACCGCATCAAAATCCGTTGCGTAGTTTTAAAGATTTAAGCATACATAGGGACATAGAGCCAGAGAAAGTGACTTTGTTTTATAAAGCCTGACCAAAGAAATAAGAAACCTGCTCCGAGGGTGCCACCAAAATGGCAACAATTTATTCTATAAAATTAGTTCCATTGAAATTCCGCAATACGGCGAGGTTCCTTATTTCTTTGGTCGGGCTTTACTATGTAGTGATATGGAATCAACTAATGCACAATACTGACGTGCAAGAGCAGCGTGGCGGCGAGGAAGCTGAGCCCCTGGCAGTAGCCGACCTCTGCGTCGTGCACGGCGTAGGCGCGCGCCATGCGCAGCAGCGAGTCCTGGCCCAGCCCGCCCGCCGCGCGGAAGAAGTCGTGCGCGGGGAACGTGCGCGCGATGTCGCGCTGGATAACCGCCTCGAACGGACACTCCTGCACACATACAACCACTTTATTACAACCTATTTAATGTTGTTTATCGTATTTTGCGGAATAAATGTGTAACGAGGTGCACTGCGTGCTACCTCGTTGCCACGTTTTCTACTTCATTTCTCATCTCATTTACCATTTTCATCTAAATTCAAATATATTTAATTTTGGAATTCAGTCAACAGTCATCCGTCATTTCGTCCATTTTTCTAGTCACTTTTGTCTCACTTCTCGGCCATGCCGGCCGAGTTCCAAAAGCCAATGCCTAAAATTGGTGCCTTTTTTTTTATGAGCGTCCACTGATGAGACCTTGATATATCGCTTCTAGACAATGTACCTGATAAATTAAAGTATGACAAGCATACCTCTAAACTCAGTCCGAACAGAGTTATAGAGGTTGAAAGTTAAGCCCGGCGGTACATTTTTTGTATGAAAAATATTACACATACGAATAGATTTTTATACACTTACATTTATTTTTGTTTATTACTACTTACTACACCTACGCATACCTATAAACTAACCTTTACATTTATATACAGGGTGTTACAATAATACCCGTAAAGCTTTGAAGGGGTAAAAGGGTTGCTAGTAAGGAGTCTACTGACCAAACATGAGACCTGTAGTAAGACATTTTGACTTGACAAATAAAACCGTTTTTAACTAAAAATACATTTTTTTAACATAATGTGAATCCAGCTCTATTATTCTCGTAAGCACTGGTAATGGCAGGCTCGGCTCACTTCGCGCCAGAGCTCCAGAATGTACCTACGCCGGCGTCCGCATTTATGCGGATAGTTAGTAAGGAGCGACGCGCACCCGAGTGACGACGCCCGTGCTTTAATTCGCTTATTCCAAGTTTTATTTTAATTATTATGGGTGAACGAAAAGCAAAAAGGTATTGTATAGCATTCGGGTGTTTAAATAACGGTAGGAATGTCAATGAGGTACAATATTTTTTCCTTCCGAGTAATATCGAAAGGTAAGATAATACTTTTATTGTCTTTAATATCATTTTTATTGATTAAATCATTATAATAATGAAATAATTTCAGGTATTAACATATTTAGTGATATCACCCTACCCCAGCTGCTATATTTTCGTATAAATGTTTACCACCTCTAATTAGAAATCGTTCAGTATAAGTAGACCTCCCAGAACTAGTGATTGCTTACTAATACAAGCTCACATAAACTGGTTACTAGTTAAATACTCATAAGTTAAGTAATAAAACAGAGAAATGTATTGAAAATGACGAACTTTAGATCAAATAGTAGCCACGATTAAAATTATTACTGTACTTGAAAGAAGAAGAAACGGTGAGTGAAAGCTGTCCTACATGAGTTATTACTGCTAGGGTGGAGCGCGCGCATGTATAATAAACCTTGCAATGAGCATGTATGTGTATGTGTGTGTGTTACCTTGCTGATGAGCGTCCTGTATGTCTCCATGAGCTTGTCGTTCTGGTCGACGCCCGCCAGCCGCAGCCACACCTCGCCCCGCAGCGCCTCGGGCACGCCCACGCGCACCAGCGTGTTCAGAGACCGCGGCCGGGGACCCGTCCAACTGGAATATAACCACAGTCAAACCAGTAAGTTATCTTCATACAAACGCGCCACTGTCGGTTTGAATGTGTGCGTCCTCGCCGCGCGCCGTGTAGGCACGCGCTGTCACGCACACACTAGCATGAAATAAGGGGCGGCAGTATGGGCTATATGCAAGGGTGTGAGTGACTGCGCGTGCCTATTCGGCTCACATTCAAACCGATGCGGCCAGTTGGTATGGAGATTATTTACTGTTCTGAGTCTACTGTGATATAACGCTGTGTTACTCTACTGGATATTTATACATGGATAAAACATTTATTAAAAGAAAATCATACAAAACAAAGAAAGCGAATATAATTATTAAGGAAAACAAAAGTAAATCCCTTTAACTACGTCCTATCCTAACTCAGCATAATAATATGTTGTGACGTGACCCCTGATATACCGTAAGCACTTCATCAATTTCACCTCAGCAACAGCAAGTTTTGTTCCTTCTTATCGTCTTGACCTCTCTCTGTTTCTCTCTCTCTCTCGAAATCTCGGTAGCACCTTGTGAGTGTATACAAGTATTGGGTTTGAGAGAAAATGTGAAGTTCGAGTAACTTACAAAAACAAATGTTATACGATTCTAATATTTTTACCTTCTTAAGACTTGAGCCCAGTTGACGAGTACATCTTCACCGCAATCTTTTGAAACTTCGCCAGTACCACTCAGTAAAGGCTCATCTCCATCTGTAATTAACGTTAAAGATAAAAGGTGTGACATTAAAGAGTCTGATTAGATTTGTAATAAAAATCAAGTGACAAAAGCGTACGCACAAACTACCCCGCCCGCCACTGTATCCACGCTAGCCCAGCGGGATACAGTGTGACGAAAACTACGGGTTATCGTGCTTATAAAAGGAAAAATTCTACTAGTGAAAACCTGTTATTAGTTACTTGTTATTTAACCAACTGCACATTATTGTATCGAAAGCTGATGGTTTTCCATAAACATAAAGATGTTTATGGCAATAATTTCTATTATAAAATTAGCTCCATTAAAAATCCGTAATATTCCGAGGTCTTTTATATCTTTGGTCAGGCTTTAATTGGATTAGTAGTTACCAGAGTCGGGTTCGGAGGGCGAGGGCGGGGCGGGCGCGCTGGCCAGCGGCGAGGGCAGCAGGCTGGACAGCGACAGCGGCAGGTTGAGCCGCGACCGGTCCAGCTCGCCCGACGTCTCCACGCTCGCCACCTCGTACTGCAGCACGCCCAGCGGGTCCACTATCTGCAGTAGTTACCAGAGTCGGGTTCGGAGGGCGAGGGCGGGGCGGGCGCGCTGGCCAGCGGCGAGGGCAGCAGGCTGGACAGCGACAGCGGCAGGTTGAGCCGCGACCGGTCCAGCTCGCCCGACGTCTCCACGCTCGCCACCTCGTACTGCAGCACGCCCAGCGGGTCCACTATCTGCAGTAGTTACCAGAGTCGGGTTCGGAGGGCGAGGGCGGGGCGGGCGCGCTGGCCAGCGGCGAGGGCAGCAGGCTGGACAGCGACAGCGGCAGGTTGAGCCGCGACCGGTCCAGCTCGCCCGACGTCTCCACGCTCGCCACCTCGTACTGCAGCACGCCCAGCGGGTCCACTATCTGCAGTAGTTACCAGAGTCGGGTTCGGAGGGCGAGGGCGGGGCGGGCGCGCTGGCCAGCGGCGAGGGCAGCAGGCTGGACAGCGACAGCGGCAGGTTGAGCCGCGACCGGTCCAGCTCGCCCGACGTCTCCACGCTCGCCACCTCGTACTGCAGCACGCCCAGCGGGTCCACTATCTGCAGTAGTTACCAGAGTCGGGTTCGGAGGGCGAGGGCGGGGCGGGCGCGCTGGCCAGCGGCGAGGGCAGCAGGCTGGACAGCGACAGCGGCAGGTTGAGCCGCGACCGGTCCAGCTCGCCCGACGTCTCCACGCTCGCCACCTCGTACTGCAGCACGCCCAGCGGGTCCACTATCTGCAGTAGTTACCAGAGTCGGGTTCGGAGGGCGAGGGCGGGGCGGGCGCGCTGGCCAGCGGCGAGGGCAGCAGGCTGGACAGCGACAGCGGCAGGTTGAGCCGCGACCGGTCCAGCTCGCCCGACGTCTCCACGCTCGCCACCTCGTACTGCAGCACGCCCAGCGGGTCCACTATCTGCAGTAGTTACCAGAGTCGGGTTCGGAGGGCGAGGGCGGGGCGGGCGCGCTGGCCAGCGGCGAGGGCAGCAGGCTGGACAGCGACAGCGGCAGGTTGAGCCGCGACCGGTCCAGCTCGCCCGACGTCTCCACGCTCGCCACCTCGTACTGCAGCACGCCCAGCGGGTCCACTATCTGCAGTAGTTACCAGAGTCGGGTTCGGAGGGCGAGGGCGGGGCGGGCGCGCTGGCCAGCGGCGAGGGCAGCAGGCTGGACAGCGACAGCGGCAGGTTGAGCCGCGACCGGTCCAGCTCGCCCGACGTCTCCACGCTCGCCACCTCGTACTGCAGCACGCCCAGCGGGTCCACTATCTGCAATGCAACCGCATATTAGGACCAACTTGTTAGGATCGTGGCACTCGATATTAATTGAGGAATTAGATAAATAATAAAATCACTAAATTGGAGCGAAAACGTATATTAGGTATATATTAGGTAATACGTGGCTGCTAAAATATCTAAATTTAAGTTATTGGTCTCTTTCATTCACATGGGAATCGAAAATGATGGGAGATGAATGAATTTAATTTTGAATGAATGATATTTAAAATAAGCAGCTTAGCTATCAAATTCAGCTTAATTTAGTCGGGAATAGTATGTTTTTAAATTCCTGCAAAATTACGCATAAAATCGATGTTTGAAAGAAAGAAAACAATTTATTTACCACACATTGCAACACATGAAACATAAAGGACTAAAATACAGGCAAACATACAGTGTGATAAAAAGGTTGCTGGACTCAGCATTTGTCGTGAGTATTCCAGTTCGAATATTCACGACTCTGATTTTCAGCCAGCACCTGAGTGGTGCAGGTTACACGCTAGACTGTAAATGACTTTAAATACACTCCATGACAATTTAATAACGCAACTAAGAACTACGATGGGACAGAACTACATCTATATGCAATACAACCGCATATTATAAAGGCCATGGTCTAAGAAAACAAGGTCTACTATTCCGACCACGTCACTTGACACAAGCCTACGTCATCATGCTGTTCATCCTTGTCGAATGCGTGTTAATCGACAAGGATGAACAGCAATTTGAAATTCAATGGCAAAGATAACACATAGAAGAAATATCAGTTAATGTTGGGTTGATTTTAAATTGAAAAATTGACTGAACCAAAAAAAAAGTATTATTCTTATATACAGAAAAGTAAAATTACCTCTTTGAGATTAATGTAGAACTGTTGAACAAGAGGTCTCTTCGAATAGTACCAAAACCTCTCCGTAGGCGGATATATTTTGACAGGAGTCTCCACCACTAGTCTGGAAAAAATTATAAAGCCATTTTAAAAATAATTTAGCACAGTCATCGGGAAATGTTTGTGGGTCTTTAGAGAATAGATCAAGATAAGAAATCTTAAAAAACCGTCGTTAAACCTAATTTTATTAACATTTAATTAAAAATTTAAGAAACCCCCGCCATAAAACCGTTACTTGATCATTTCAACAACTATAAATGAGCTGATATATTTTCAAATAGCTGAAGATATTTTCTTGGTTCATAGCTAAGAACACTCTCGATTGTGAGTGACACCTTTTGCAAAAAGTAGATCAAAATCGGAATATCCGTTTAGGAACTACGATGCCACACAGACAAGAAAGACACACACGTCAAATTTATAACACCTCTCTTTTTCTTCGGGGGCACAGAAGAAAATAATAGTACTAACCCGTACAGAAAGGACACTCACCCCCCCGCGCCAAAATGAGTTTCCGCCCGATATAGCGCCCCACGCCCCGCACCCCGCAGGCACCGCGGGACTCCGCCGGTGGTGGTCGGGGGTGTTTTACATAGCGCCTAGCGCCATTGACTTGTAGTTGTTATTCAGTTGTTATTTTAAA
Organism: Teleiodes luculella; assembly: GCA_948473455.1. Lineage (NCBI taxonomy): Eukaryota > Metazoa > Arthropoda > Insecta > Lepidoptera > Gelechiidae > Teleiodes > Teleiodes luculella. Next base: position 3,862,523 of record OX419585.1, read on the forward strand.
AGTAGCTTGCCAAAACGCGTTTGCTGTATGGAGTGATCGACCAGTCGTCATATTATAGCTAAGAACACTCGATTGTGACACCATTTGCAAAAAGTAGATCAAAATCGGAGCATCCGTTTAGGAGCTACGATGCCACAGACAGACAGACACACAAGTCAAACAAATACCTCTCTTTTTCGTCCGGGGCACAGAAGAAAATAATAGTACTGACCCGTACAGAAAGGACACTGCCCCAGCGCCAAAAATGTCCTTTCTGTACGGGTTAGTACTATTATTTTCTTCTGTGTCGGGAGTTAAATATATGTTACCGTAGCGGGTCGGTGAGCCCCCGTATGACCAGGTCGAGCGCGAGGGACATGTAGGCGGGCGCTCCGTCCCCGCTCGCCACGTTAAAGGCGGCTAGCGCTGACTCGCCCGCATTCCACAGCGCGCAAACCGAACAGCTCGACCCGCCCGCTGCCCCGCTCACCTGCCCAATATATCACACAACTGTAATATATGTTTTCAACAAATCGTCGTTAACCGCTTGTATATGAACTCGAGCACAGAACATTTGAAAGAGGTTAGAATGGCGATAATGCGCCGTTCGTATGAAATCCGGTGTCGCCGATTCCACCCCACCTTTCACCTCCACTACATCTGTACTTCAATAAAGATGAAGTTTACGCACATATTTGCAATTTCAAATCTAGCCAATCATAGCGCCGCTCAATCACGCGATTTCAAATGGAAACGAATCATACGCATGCACGCATACCGATGTACATTTTTATAGCTATGTGTGAGTTAGACAGCGCGATCGCGTCTTTGCGTGGAGTATGAGCGTTTGCTCATAGTCTTGGCGCGCCGGCCCCGCCCACAGCGCCTATCTAACCTCTTTTAAATGTTCTGTGAACTCGAGCCTACCCTGAATTGAATAGGCATTAGTCGATCACTCTGGCCTAGTGTGGACTTTACACAGAAACTTTGAATTACGATTACGATTAATTAGGTGTGTGCAAATGTGCATGTTTCCTGACGATATTTTCCTTCACCGTCGATGTAATATGAATTTAAAAAATGAAAATACTTTAGAACGTGCCGCGGCTTGAAGTTTTAGCGTCCATTTAAAATAGTAGTACTTCAACTGTAATAAATAAGGGAATGTCTCTCAATAGTGATATTTGTTGGACGATTCCCAACCGGGATTCGAAACCGTAATATCATGAAACTCGCCCACGGATGGCGGTCTTACGTGAGAGGAGTGTAACTAGGATGCTTGCACCAATAGTTGACTATCTAAGCGGATTTCAAACTATAAAAAATTAAAGAAATCGTACTTGTTTACTAATCGACATTAAGTTTTCCCTCGTGACATCTAATTATCAGTTGAAACTGTCCTTGTGAATATTAACGACTTTCACATGAGTACGGAATTTGATATCAAACTTGAAAAAACAAAATGTACCAACAACATGATCACATTTTCAACCAATAGGAAGTGACTTGACTTGATAATGCCATGATAAAAAAAAATAGCATACAATATAATAAGCTCGTGATCACTACTTATTATAAAACAAAGTCGCTTTCTCTGTCCCTATGTCCCTCCCTATGTCCCTTTGTATGCTTAAATCTTTGAAACTACGCAACGGATTTTGATGCGGTTTTTTTTAATAGAAAGAGGGATTCAAGAGGAAGGTTTATATGTATAATACATGCATAATATACTGAAGGATAACCCACAATAACCATTTTCCCGTGCAGAGCCGGGGCGGGTCGCTAGTTAACAATATAATTTGCAGCTTTATGTGGCTGGTCAGCTATTGGTACATTACCCCTATAATAATAAATGCATCTATTACCATTTCTAGCAGCCTCATGTCTGACAGTTTGACACTGCGGCCCGGAGCGAGCAGGATCCCGAAGCAACGATCGATGTATAGGCCGCCCGTGTTGGCAGTCTGCGAACACCAAATAAACAATGTAATTTAAGATTTGAAACACAAAAACGAGTGGTTATTGAAGGTATTATGTTTTTAAGTACAGAACTGAATAAAGACATTCAATGCGCTTTTTGAAGTTATGCCGAGTCAATGGTTCGTAACACAAATTATTTGTCCCATTGTTCTGAGATTACATTTGTTAAAAATATATCCTTAACTTATGCAAATTCACCTTACGACACCCACAATTTAGGTTGGTCCAATTCTAAACTCTAAAGAACACAGCTTACCACCATTGTCAAGATTAGAAAGTTACAAACAAGTCGTTATGTCACATGTTAGATTTTCTCGTCTTTTTACAACATTTTATTCTTGTGTCGCAAAATCGATGTATCAAGCTTCACCGGACTTGCGAAGGAGGGCTCTACTCTAAATTTGACACCTGTCTCAACTTTTTTAAAGAACTAGCTTTCCACCGCGGCTCCTCCCGCGTTAACAGTTTTTCCCGCGGTAAAAGGTAGCCTATGTTACTCAAGGTGAATGTAGCTTTCTGATCGTGAAAGAATTTTTGAAATCGAATCAGTAGTTTTTGAGTTTATTCATTACAAACATACACACACACACACACACATTCACACACACACAAATACAAATCTTTCCTTTGACGTATACTCAAGCGAGTCAAAAAAGTACGACCAATCAAGCTTCATTGGACTTGCGGGGGTTCCTCTTCATAATATTAGTATGATTTAAACTTGTCAGCACTGTTATTTAATTACCTGTGGGTCGTCCCCTTCAGCGGGCGCGTTGTTGGTGACCTGCTGCACGTTGATGGTGACTTGCTTGTCGATGCCGCCGCGCAGCTTGAACCCCAGACGCTCCTTGGGCACGTGGCTGAACGTACCCTGTCAAATACACACAGTAGGACATCATTAAATGCTCTAAGTATAATTTTTATTCAGTAAGAGAATTTTTAGAACATAAGTTAAGCTAAGCTGCCTGGACTGAGAACTTTATTATTTGCATGTCATATTGTAATGACTGAGTGTGGAGAGACTTATTATTATAAATATTGTATTCAACAACATGTGTATGTACCCCATTCTATGCAAATAAAATTATCATTATCATTAAGGGTTCTTCGTAGCTTCGTGCTTGGTAGCGTGGGCAGGCCCCCTACAAGGTGGACCGACGATCTCGTGAGGGTCGCGGGAAGCCGCTGGATGCGGGCAGCGCGGGACCGATCGTTGTGGAGATTTTTGGGGGAGGCCTTTGTCCAACAGTGGACGTCTACTGGCTGAAATGATGATGATGATGACGATGAAGGGTGCTTTTACACGGGGCAAGTAACTTGCGCATGTTGAGTCAACTGACTTCGTTTGAAAGCACTAAAATTGTTAAATATGTCATGGCATTCCTTAAATATTTAAGTGTAGGTTTCACAGATATAGATTTGATTAAATGCGGCTAGTGTATGTACTTCCCGTGTCCAAACGAAGTCAAATTTGACTCAACATTCGCAAGCTACTTGCACCGTGTAAGCACCCCTTATACGTCTTTTACAAGCTTTTAAGAATACAAATGGAAGGGAGATTGCTAGTAGAAAATATTTACGGCATGCGGCAGCTTATATATTTTACGCCGAGGCAACACCGTAGTAAATCATCTTACTAATTTTTTTTTATCGCGTAGATAAGGTTTTAAAGACTCTTAAGTACCTTAGCATCGCTCTCCTTGATATCGACAGTGCACTCTAGCACATGCATCAGCTGCATCGGCGGTGCAACCGGGCCGGTGCATTCGGTCAGCGAGCCGGTCATGGAGGGCGCGGCGCTTAGCTCTCCGATTATAGAAGATGCCATCGACCGGGGGATGCGCTCGAACGCTTTAGCGAAGCAACCTGGGGGCAAATGGGATTTGTTAAGAGTGATTAAGTAAATCTTAAAACTAAGGGGACGATGTTCTTGAATTGAAATTTTGAAGTCTATTTTTTTTTCTACTTTTAGGCTTACTACTGAACACCCAAAATCTAAATTGTAACTTTTGGACATTTTACATCACTTAAATCAATTCAATTTGTCAATTACATCCTAAATTGTAGTGTCATTCATAAAACATTTTCTATGCATAATAGGTGGTACAAGCAAATTGCGTATTTTAGTTTCTAATCTAATATCTGTAGCGGTATTGATAAAGGTCATCACGCGATGTCACGCAAATTATAGATCAAAAGCGGTGTTGCCTTGACAGTCCTGTCTCATACACGATGCAGAAACTATCATGATTGGAATCACGGAATCATCAAAACAAAAAAAATGCCGTTTAAATGTATATAAAACTTTGTAAGAATAAAAATAAAGCAATAGTTCTGGCTGGTCAAATTTTTTTTGTCGACTGTTCTTGATTTAGGTTCTTCAATGCCTTAGAGTTAGACGAAAGCGGTGGTTTTATATACGTACGTATATTATTAAATATTAGTTTAAATGTTTTGCTTTGAAAAATACACCATTTATCACTTGTATCATGACGCACAAGAATATTTTTAGCGTTTTTAGTAGTATCTGCGCATTGACAAGATAAAAGCCCGAAGCATGGGACACAAAAATAAAATGCCAATATGAGTTACGTTTTTTTGATAGCAATGCTTATCTCCGCTTGGGAATTTTGTAGGGTCAAAAAAGACGTGAAAGACAACCCCATCGTGGTTATAATGAAAGCTGAACCCAAATAAGATAAATAATAGTAACCATGTGAAAAAAGCTTACAGATATGTATACCCGTACGTATCAGATGTTTAAAACTATAAAATCACTTATTCACTTCACCATAGCTGCGATAGTAGTGGGAACCGATAACATGCCATTGCTGGGTGAGTAATCGAAACAACACTGCGCAAAAAGCAGATGGCTAACTACACGGCAGCAGACAACATTCGTCATTAATGAATGATACACAGTACTTTAAAAACCTGATTCATGAACGTACCAGCCGATCGAATTTTTTTGATTACACCGACTCAACTCAACAGAGATGGACGTGACAAAACTTATCATCATGAATCGTTAACTCAATGTCCCCACCGAGGGGCTCTAGCCTACTATGACATCAGGGTGAACAGGCCTTTGTCGGCTACACACAACTTTTGATTTACTTAGCAGGTGTGTGCAGGTTTTTCAGTGTTTTCCTTTACCTCAATAGCGTCGAATGGACATACATATAAATTTGAAAATCGAAAACACATTGGTAAGTACGTGCCGAGATTAGAACCCACGAACTTCCAAATGGAAGTCAACGGGCCTTGCCACTTGGCCACCGACGCTCTATCATGCATGACATGAATGAAGTTTATTCATCATTCATCATTAACAGCTCATACATGTCCCCACCGAGGGGCTCGAGCCTACCCTGAAACCAGGGTGAATAGGCCTTAGTCGACCACGCTGGCCCAATGCGGGTTGGTCAACTTCACACACAACCCTTGAATTACTTCGCAGGTGTGTGCAGGTTTCCTCACGATGTTTTCCTTCACCGTAAGAGCGTCGAATAAACGTACATATGAATTCGAAAATCAAAAACACATTGGTACGTGCCGAGGTTCGAACCCGCGAACTTCCAAATGGAAGTCAACGGCCCTTGCCACTTGGCCACCGACGCTCTATCATGCATGACATGAATGAAGTTTATTAGTCAAGCATTATTCAAGTGTTACATGAGTTAGTTGTGTTAATTCTGCTGTGTTTAAATACACGCAACTGCGATCTCAAGGCTGAGAGATTTACTAATCCAGCCCTAATGGCATAATTATGAGATTCTAAAGACTATCCATTACTGATTTAATAACTTAGTAAACTGTAATTAATCCACAAAATGATTCACTTGTTTGGTAGGAAATGAGCAAGACAGACGATCGTAAGAAGCAAGACGATACAATACATGCAAGTGAGTACGATTTCCTACTAAAATGAGTGAAGAACATCTCGAACAATGCGGATAAACACACAGCTTTCCCTGTTATACTTATACGTAATTATGGAATAAAAAACGCTAAATACCTAAACACAAGAACAGCTCTACCGGTTCGGTCCATAATTAACGCGATTTTTTGTCTACCATCCATCATACATAAACACAGCCAGTAACGGTAATACAATATACTGTTATCTTTATCCATTAAACTTTGGTGGGCGTTCGCTCATGGACCTCGGCAAACTGTGTATGTATACCGTTTGATAACGAAATATAAATAACAATAATATTAAAACAACTGTTTATTATGTGGTTTGCGCATATTTACCTCAATGTTTATCCTTTGCGAAAATCCCAAGTAACAAGAATATACACAAACATGAATGAAACCACAAGGTTACCACAAAACAAACCTATTTAAACAGGTAAGAAAAAACTAAATAGTTTTAAACCGACACAACAGACACTTATTGAATATTTATCTGTGAAAAGATGTAGGAAATGTTTAACGTATAATTTTTCGCTTTATCGCAAAATCGCGTACAGAAACATGCGCGGCAAGCCAATGCTGGCGGGCTTATGAAAAACGCAAACGATACAGTCATCTAGATAAGCCGCCGGCGTATTCTGGTTAACGCTGTTTATCTTTTAGACCCAATTAGTTAATGAGTACACATAATGTTATTTGGTAAGTGTTTTTAACCTCGTTATTATAAGTACACAAACGAGCTTCAGGAATCCCTATTGGGTATACCAATAATTATTAGTAAATTGAGTTAGCTCTAGTATCTCTAATTTTTGAAATAATGAGGTGCTTGCTTCAGTGATTATTTCTGTATGTGGAACATTTCCTGAAAGATTTCCCAGTTCCATGTCAACTCTACTTATATCAACCTACAAAAATTATTCAAACTCTTAAAGAAGCAACAGAAATAAACAGATTAATAATAATATAAGTTACCATTGCATATTTTAATTGCATAGAAAAAATACGCAGAATAGGAATGTCGAGTTACTTATCAATAGTAAAACAATGTGTCGACGGGTATTGTGACTGGGTTGAGTCAACTGATATTTTGTTACTCTTGTGATTTGGAAAGGGCATAGATTTTTTGTTTCGTTTAAAAATGAGCATAGTTCAACGGGAAACTATATAACACTATTATGTCGAGGTCATAATAATGAGCTCTTCATTGTGTCGGTTTTAGGCGAAAAGGACAAACGATAATGTCACGGAGGTCATTGGCATTTAGGCTTCGATGGTTCACCGAACATACAGAAATAGATGTGTGATGGAGAGATTTATTAAAGCTGGCCGGTTTTTATTGATCGATAGGTACTCAAATTGTCATTAACATCAGCTACAACTGTTCTAGCAGGTAAACAATACATTACTGAATCATAATTTGAAAATAATACTCCTATGGGCTGATCTTTTGACACTTGGAACAAAACGTCAAAAACGAAATAAAATTATTGAAGGTTTGATCGTTTTTCATTACTTAGAAAATAATTTAATTAAATATATATTTATTTGCAAGTTCACTAACAAAATATAGCGAATTAAACCCACGGGCTTCATTTTTTTAGTTACAATTAGAAACAGCCTGTTGTTTTGAAAGAAATCTGATGCAATTATTAGTGCAGTGCTAAACGCTTCAGGGTCAAGTAAATTCTTTACGCAAAACTAAGTAATAAGCAACGCTCATTCTGGAAGTAACGCGGATGAGTTACGTAATGTTTAAGGTTTTAAATGCGCGTGTCCTTTTGGTAGAATATTGCCATCTTTCATACTATAATATAAAGACGTAAGATTTGTATTTTTGTGTGTATGTATGTTTGTAATTTTGTAATGAATAAACTCAAAAACTACTGAACGGATTTCAAAAAATCTTTCACCATTAGAAAGCTACATTCACCCTTAGTAACATCGGCTACCTTTTGCCGCGGTAAAATGCCTCTTTCTCATGGGATAAACTTAACGCGGGCGGAAAACTAGTATTTTATAGTTGTCAAATTTGGGTTTTAAATTATTATCACAAAACCGGACTAAGAATTTAACTACGCACTTACGCCCTTATTTCAAAATCTTCCTAATTAATAATGCTCTTTTCTGAACCCAGACGTGCGAAAAGAACGAACTACTTGAATTTATTAGGCCTAGGTCCGAGGCTCCCTCGAGCCGCCCATAGACGCGTTCACGCGTTGGTACATGACTACTTTGGGGTAAAGTCTTCCGCTCCTCCACATGTCCGATGAAGCTTGATTCGTCGTACTTTTGCGACACAAGCATAGGTCAATACAAAAATAATTAAAATTTGAATTTAAGTTCACTTGACTTTAGATTCACATGCATGACTGTAAGAATCAGGGCTAACAAAATACATAGTATAAAACAAAGGCGCTTTCTCTGTCCCTATGTATGCTTTAATCTTTAAAACTACGCAACGGATTTTGATGCAGATTTTTTTAATAGATGGAGTGATTCAAGAGGAAGGTTTATATGTATAATACATGCATAAATAAATACTTGAGAATAACCCAAAATAACCATTTTCCCGTACGGAGCCGGGACGGGTCGCTAGTTGTATATAAGATTATATACTTATTTATGCTTATTTATTCTGCTTTAGTAATGTTACATTATGCTTATTGGTAATTTAAAACACGTCCGCACACGCGATACATTAATGACTCATTGAATTAATGAGCAGAAGATGTTCAAGGCTAAAGTCGAGCGGCAAAATCTGACGTTCCAGGTTCGAATCCTGGTAAGACTGTTATTTAATAGGCCGAAAAAGACAATTCCGTGTTTCGGAAACACTGAAAAAGGCTTTAGTTTCTTGAATAATACTATGGTTTGTGAGCAGCCGCCCGTATTATAGAAAAACTAAATAAGACCGTTTCTTTTTTTCACATTGAATTTTTTTCTAATGACTTTATTATTTTAAATCCATCTCAGCATGTGGGCAGGACTGGGCAAGGTAGACCGGAGACTTGGTGAAGGTGAAACGAAGTGATTGTGGTATTTCTAAGTGTGGTATTTCGGTAGTGGCTTTTGTATAGAAGTAAATTAGAACTGGGTGGAACAATAAGTGTTCGAATCCAGAACTGGTAATATTTAGAAGTCACACAGAATGGTCACTGACCGCCTGAAAGAACAAAGGAGGTCTCCTGGCTGATACAATGACGATCATGATGAATTTTCTTAACTATACGACGACAGTGCATTGGGGTCGTATAGACCCTCAAATTATTACCTTTTCTCTTTACACGTTCAAATATTCTATGTGTTTTTGTATGAAAAAGTATCGAAAGTTACATAGGCTAATTATCAAACAAATTCACTTTATGATGATATACACTTTGCCGCAACCGGATAGATAGGTGGAATTGAATATTTTCTATTCTACTCTAATTCACTTCATTTTGATCACTATAATGCACTTAGAAATATATTATAGTTTAAAAATATATAAAATGCACACTATACGTGTTTAGTCTTTAACAGTGAATAGACAACTGCCTCACTTATTTGACAAACTGATTTGAATGTCAGTATGGACGCGAATAATTATAAATGGACGTATAAATCATGACTGCAAGTTTAATGTATCAATTTAGACAATCATGAGTGTCACGGTCTGTATTTTCTGTAAATGGGTCAATAAGATCTGTTTTGAATGTGACATAGAAAATTATAAGAATATACTTTATTACTCACTAATTAAATAAAAAACAAAATTTAATAACCCCCGCCACAAAACCTTTACTTAGATTCTTTTAACAACTAGAAAAGATCTGATAATTTTCAGATGGCTAAAGATATTTTTTTGGATCATAGCTAAGAACACTCTCGATTGTAACCTTGCAAACAAAAAAACTAGATCAACATCGGAGCATCCGTTTAGGAGCTACGATGCCACAGACAGACCTATCTTTTTCGTCGGAGGTAAAAAATACATAATCATCATCATCATTTCAGCCGAGACGTCCACTGCTGGACAAAGACCTCCCCCACAGATCTCCCCAACAATCGGTCCTGCCCTGCCCGCATCCAGCGACTTCCCGTGACCCTCGCCAGATCGTCGATCTACCTTTGGGGAGCCTGCCCACGCTACGCCTTCCGGCACGCGGTCGCCATTCGAGAACCTTTCTGCCGTTGGCCATCGGTCCAACGCGCAATTTATCGCGCTCACTGCCACTGTTAGCGATTCTTCAGACTATGTCGGAAAATACAGTACAGTAAAATCCACAAAAAGGATAGCAAGGGAGTGAGTGTGTGCGTGTGTGTGTGTGTGTAGTGTAGGTAGCCTTCTTGCTAAGTAATACTCGTATTTACTGATAGTTACCAGCAGTATCCTCATCATATATTCTTATTTTCATTTAAACTATTCTCTCTGTTGTTGTCAACTACCTTACCACGTCTAGTACACTACTTCGTTCGTATTGAATGAATTATAAAAAAAAAACATTTCAAACGATAAGAGGTTGTCGTCCAAAACAATGACGAAAGCACACGTAATAAGTGAAATACGTAGATGTTATATGCAATGGAGTTAGTGACGTTAGCATCAAAGAAACTATGTTAATTGAATATGACGTGTACGAATATTTTATGATAGGTCTGTATTTCTAAATGAACTTGCTTTGTAAATATGTAGAGAAGCAGTACATGTACAGAAGTGTTATTCAATCGAAGGCTAATGGTTATTTGACAACATAAAGGAGACGTAAAAAGTGGTTTTTTATTCGGCCAAAAATTGAACGGATAAGTAGTATACCTACTTAGAAAGCTTATGTAAGTGGGTTTCAGGATAACTAATCAAATTATTTTATCGATGCTCCGTTTTCGTAAAAATTGCAAACTTATTCAAGATAAAAAGTTATAATGAAACGAACGATCAATGAATTTCCAAGAGCTATTATTCTAATATTATCTTTTTGTATTAAAATCTTACAGCCAAGTTAACATTATTTTTATTTGTAGTCATTTTTTTTTGCAGTAATTAATGAAAATAATTATTGAAGAACTTGAGGCCTTTTCGTTTCATTTTTAGAGAAAGTAAACTAGAAAAAAAAATGGAATGTCAACGTGATAGATGACAGGATTGACAGGTATTCAACTGACAGTCAGAAAAATAACCGTTTTTTTTAACTGAAATTAGCGTTTAGTTTCCCTACCTTGAAAATAAACTTGACAGTTGACACTGGCGCAAAGTAACACTAGCGCCAAAATCAGAAAAAAAGTAAAAATATCGATTAAATCTTAATAAAAATTAAGAAAGAGACAATAGATCATTTTTATACTATGCGCTATCTCTTTCTTAAAAAGCATTCACAGCAACTACGCAACAAAAAATCGGTTTAAAAGGATTGCCAGAGGTATAATTGTATTGCCAGATCTTAGGTTTATTTTTCTACCAACCAATATTCGAATCAATTTATAAAAAAAACGGAGCTTTCTTTATTTTTTTTCAAGTGATCCTGATTATCGTAATAATATACCCTTTTACCCTATATGCGTAGAATACCCGTTCAATTTTTGAAATAATAAAAAACCACCTCCCATACAAAATTTTACATCTCCTTTCTCTAAATTGAGTAAGTACCGTTATATAAGTATTGTATGTAGTTTATTTATGTTAGTGCCACCAACTAGGGTTTGCTCCCGGGAATTCTCGGTACTGAAATAACCGAGAATTCCCGGGAAATTTGAAAAAATGTAGTACCGGGAAATCTAAACTATGTCCCGGGAATTCCCGGTACTGCACAAACACTAAAATTCTAGTACGAAATTTTGATTTTAAAAACTGCAAGTGAGCCGCGCGAACGCAACCACGACAGAAGTACGTGGACGCAAATCGTTTCGAGAGTAATCGGTACCATTCGGCAATTTTTGGTTCTCTGGTCGCATCTTTCCTGCCACTCGGCTCGTCCGCCACAGTACCGCACCAAACTTAGTACTACGATAAGTAGCGATGGTTTTGTTTAGACTAGTCCGGTGAAGGTTGATCCGTCGATTGGACTATTTTATTTACAAATTGTTTTCGAGAGTCATCACAAATCGTTTCCGCGCAGGTTCAAAGACTTCCAACCCCCCGAACAAGCCAGTTTCCGAAAGGAACATAGTTAGAACTATTAGAAAACATCTACACGCTGCGACAGGTTATACAGAAGACTATAACCAGAACAACCAGACCAGAAAGACAGAAGAGTATAGGAGTACCAGCAAATATGCTTAGCGTTCGTGTACAATGAAAAAGCCTTCGATTCTACTGAAACTTGGGCAGTGCTCCAGTCTCTTCAGACGTGCCAAATTGACTGCCGGTATATCAAGGTGCTGAAGTGTTTGTTCGAGAACGTCACTATGTCAGTCCGACTCCAGGATCAGAACTCTAGACCAATCTAGCTGCAGCGAGGTGTAAGACGGATACGTTATTTCTCCGAAATTGTTCAACGCTGCACTGGAGGATGTCTTTAACCTTCTGGACTAGGAAGGACATGGCATCAACATTAATGGCGACAACATCACTCATCTTCGTTTTGCCGACGATATCGTAGTCCTATGACTCCAAGGAGGAGGGGGGGGGGTCCTCCAAAGTCTCAGCTATCTGAGATCTTGGAGAACCTCAGCACAATGTTCGATGACCTCAATAGAGTTACCCAACAAGTGGGTCTGAAGATGAACATGGAGAAGACAAAAGTCATGTCGAACGCCCATGTAGTACCCACTGCAATACAAGTTGGGGACTCTGCTCTTGAAGTTGTAGACCATTACGTCTACCTAGCTAGGACAAGTCCAGTTAGGTAGATCTAACTTCAAGAAGGAGGTCAATCGTTGAATCCAACTCGGATGGGCAGCATTTGGAATTTGCGCAATATATTTCTTTGTCCCAAATACCGCAGTGTCCCAAGTTTAAACCAGAGTCACCAACATACCACGAAGAATCGCTAAACTTATGTGGTAGTGGGCTGGGCACATTGCGCTTAGAACCAACGGCCTTAGAACAGAAAGGTTCTTGAATTGCGGCCGGGCGCCGGAAGGCGTAGTGTGGCCAGGCCCCCACGAGGTGAACCAACGATCTGGTGAGGGTCCCGGGAAGCCGCTGGATGTGGGCAGTGCAGAACTGATCATTATGGAGATCCTTGGGGGAGGTCTTTGTCCAGCTGTGGACGTCTTTCGGCGATGATGATAGATTGAACTGAGTGTACGCTTGAATTTAATTACGATCACAAATATTTGATTTGCTGCGAGCATTGAGTTCAAAGTATTCTCTTCTAAAGATCTCAATTACTGAATTTATGTTATAATTAGTGAATTACTAAGTTAATTATATATTTTAAAAAGTGTTTTGGTGCATAATTTCATCATACTCATAAAATAATTACGAATTTAAATTACTTTTTCCCAGTACCGAAGTCTCGAAATTTCCCGGGAATTCCCGGTACTGGGTTGGCTCCAGTACCGGGAATTCGAAAATCCAGTTCAGTTCCGGTACTGCAAACCCTACCACCAACCCGCGCTCTATATCATTTTTCGCAATTTCCTGCTTGGTTGCCTGGAAGAGATTGCTACTTTAGCAATAAGGCCGCCTATTGGCTTTTGTTTCACTTTTAAAATTGTAACAATACTATTAATTTATGGTGTCAATAAAGAATATTTGTTTGTTTGTTTGTTTGTTTAAGTAAATAAATAATAGGTAGGGTCATCTCATGCACCTACCATCTGATTCATGAACTAGGCAATATATTATGTTTACTATTACTAGAGGAATAACACATTTGATATATAAATAAATATGAGCTGTTAACACACACGCACACACGGAACTTACAGACAAACTAAAAAGCAAAATAAATTTCGTCATAACGAGAATGTTTCTTATTGCTTGGTGCGAATCCGCTCATCTGTCGTATAAATTTTTAATATGATATACTATACGTGCAAGATAATTTAGTTTAAAATAGTAAGTACACAACAAAATAATAAATTATTTTAATAATAAAGAATTTACAAACCATTTTTAATTAGTAGATCAAGTTTTTACGAATATTCTAAAAACACATCACACATCGAAAATACGATTACTGACAATCAATTTTTTCATGACATTAGATGTTTTTAGGAAAAAATTGTTGTCTATATCTAGCGGTTGTTGAAAAAGAGTTTTGGCTTAGTTATGGCTGTGGCAGAGTAAGGGCACAGAAGAAAATAATAGTACTAACCCGTACAGAAAGGACACTCACCCCCCCGCGCCAAAATGAGTTTCCGCCCGATATAGCGCCCCACGCCCCGCACCCCGCAGGCGCCGCGGGACTCCGCCGGTGGTGTTCGGGGGTGTTTTACATAGCAACTAGCGCCATTGACTTGTAGTTGATATTCAAAAAAGAAGTAGCTTGTCAAAACGAGTTTTCTCTATGGAGTGACCGCCCAGTGGTAAGGGCCAAGACTACTAAAGGCGGTTGGCCCGCGTTGCTTTGCGGCAGAGCATTATTTCTTCTGTGTGCTGTCAGCTGGGTCCCTGGTCCTAGTTACTTTTCTCTTTGTCTGATCTAGTTTCTTATAAGTGTGGTCTATTCAACTAAGGCCTTTTCTTTATTTATATTATTTTTTTCCTTTGGTATTTTCTATTTTCGAATACATTATGTAGGTTTATTCGACGCTCTTACGATGAAGGAAAACATACCGAGGAATCCTGCACACACCTGCGAAGTAATTCAAGGATTGTGTGTGAAGTTGACCAACCCGCATTGGGCCAGCGTGGTCGACTGAGGCCTATTCACCCTGATTTCAGTGTAGGCTCGAGCCCCTCGGTGTGGATATATAATATACTAGCGACCCGCCCCGGCTCCGCACGGGAAAATGGTTATTGTGGGTTATCCTTCAGTATATTATGCATGTATTATACATATAAACCTTCCTCTTGAATCACTCTATCTATTAAAAAAAACCGCATCAAAATCCGTTGCGTAGTTTTAAAGATTTAAGCGTACAAAGGGAGGGACATAGGGACATAGGGACATAGGGACAGAGAAAGCGACTTTATTTTATACTATGTAGTGATGAGCTGTCCTTATAGTAATAAAACATAGAAATGTTTCTATGGGCGTTGAAATCAATTAAAAATGTTTTTGGATTTGTTCCTCGAGTCATGTTTGCAAATTATCACTGCACATTTCACAATCTTCTCCCATTAAATTTCTTATTTTCACCGGGGGAAACAATCAGCTCCGATAACCATTTGCTACCAAACGAACGCGCTGAAGATATTCGGACTGTTCATACCCGTGCTAACGGTTCCCCAGAAAATTGACCATCTCATTAGCTACCCATCTTGTCCTGTCACCTGCACGCGAGAAGACTTGATGAAGGCTACTGACGACGCTAATCGAGTGGCTGGTTTCTTGGCCGAGACTGTCTGAGTTTGCTGTCGACTCGAAAAGAAGAAGAAGTATAATGATGATTAACTTACTGGAGACTTGGCTGACGGCTTCAGCGATGTGGCACCGGAATACATGGCACCGGTACACCGCAGACTCTTTGGTCTCCCCGTGGGACCATGTGAACGCGAAGCAGGAAGCAACTGGCGAGCCCGGCGTGCCGCGCGCGTAGAACGAAATGCGGTTCACCGCGTAGCGAGCCATCACGCTGTTTGTGTCTGCTTGGTACAGGCTGTGGAGAGGCATTCGGTTATTATAATATGATCACCACTATTTTAGTACTCGACTGCATTTAAAAATTATTTAAGTAGAGTGTTGACAAATGCCCAAATAATTTAAAGACGTTTTTCGAAAATCCCAGCACAGAATCGTGGTTATATTTTTTGCACGCACAAGCAGCATTTTCTTCATTTTGAGTTATTCTACCTTCTATAATAAAATACTTGTAAAACACTAAAAACTTTTTTTATTACATAATACTGCAAATGTCCCGCTCTGACAAAAAAGACGGTCACGTTAGCAATAACACGTATACAACCTAGTCTGTGGCAATTTTTAACAGTTTAAAAGTATCAATCGTCCAAAAATAATATCATTAGCAAGTAAAGGCAAGTAAGTTCATTTCATAATGGGAAGTTTTCCAGTAGAAAATTAAAAACAAGAAATCCTTATGAAACGGCTCAACAGATGGCACTAGTAAATAGAGGGGTAATAAATACAGAAGTATTAGATTATAAAAAAAAGCTCTCAGAAAACCTCCCATTAAATAGCGGAGATAATAAAATGTTAGATAAGATCTTTTCCAAGTTCTTTTTAATAAGCCTGACTGACAGTCTTTGCATGTGTAGTAAATTCTACTTATTTGTCCCATCACTGACGAAGCAGCCATGTTTGAGCAACGCGGGCCTTCCGTTCAGGTAGGAAGGCCCGCGTTGCTCTAAGACCGCAGATTGATTATATCATGGACAGCAGCTGATAGGCAATTGCCAGCTGATCACAACAATATCTATTCATTTGAACTTTCTTTTATTATTTATTTATTCATATTTATATTTTGTAACAGCTGTCGGCTGTAGGCTGTATCACGCTATATAAAAAAAAATCTAAACACTCACACAACTAGCCCCTGCGAGCAGACAGGGATGGATATAGACACGGCGATGCCGTCCCTGTTCTCTGGCATCGAGCTTAGTTCCTTCATGATCCGCTGGATGTCGCCCTCGGATTTGGGGTCGGCTATGTTCTGAGCGCCGAGGTAGCTGACGCCGCTGAACACTGTGCATTCTTGGTCCACGTCTGATACTGCCAATTCAATATGACATTTTAGTAAGACATTTATTTCTACAGTCAGCAGATTAAGATATGGTTAAAAGCAGATCAAGCGGGAATCGCGATATAGATGGTGTTACTATATATAATAATAAAAAAATAAAAATGAAATAAAAATAAAAATGTATTTTATTCTCTCTCAATCACAAACAAATTGAAAACATAACGAAAATATTAAACAACAAAAAGTTTGTGAAGAGAGACTGGTGTCTGTAACAGGTAAAATAACCTTACTACGTCCATGTGATACACACAATTTGACTATTAGTTTGTCAATTCAACGGCCATAAGAACGGTAAGCTCTTGAGTGTAAAATAACTACATATTGGAAATTTTATTTTGAGATTCATCAATTGCATATTTCTAGTGGGTAGAAAGCTAAAGGAAATACCTGCCCAAATAACGTGACCGGTTCAAAAACTTAGAGAAACTTTATAAACGAAAATAATTGAGGGTCAATTTTGTAAAAATAATTATTACAATATAATATGATAAACATTACGTTTTCCCGAAAATTGCCCAGGTAAACAAACACATTTATACAATAAATTCAAATATCCTTATCTTTGTTAACTTGGATAGTGGACACAACGCAATAAATAGCCCTAGTCATAAACTGGATACTTCCAAGGTTTATGCCACAGCAGCGGTTCGTGTAAAACAACCAATCTATAAATGTCCTTTTACATATATGTATTTGTTTTGTCTTTATATCACATCACCAAAAAAACGTCCACTGCTGGACAAAGGCCTCGCCTAAAGTCAATTTTTCAAACGACCGTCACAACATAAACAGCTGTACCCGTACTTTTTGTGTACACTTTTTACAAACAGTTTATCCCTTTCCTATTAGTTTTGTCTATGGAAGGAAGCTTTGCTTTACCTGCTTCGTCGCGTATGAACAAAAAAAAAGATTTCCTAAACTACATATTGTTATGAGAACAGCACGAGCGGTTTTATTATTACGAAGCCAATATAAAGTTCAACGAACTCGTCCTCCCAAAACACGTTATTTTGAAGATACAAGAATTGAACATAATAACATTTTTTTATTTTACTTGCCTCCAGATTTTAAAGCGCGAGGCGTTTTCGTTTCAGCTTGAGCAAAAATGTTTTCTTATACTACTTTGTCATTTTCTCCATCATTCTCCTCTACTCGCAATTCTCAACCAACGCTCTTGTTTTGTAAACAGGTTCGTTGGTTATATAATTTTTTTTTGTCGAGTCTGTTATTGAAAATTTACCCGAGTTATGGGGGTTGCCAGCTAGCTAGGTAACGCTACAGTCGCATTTCTCACAGATTCACGTGAAATTTTGTGAGAAATCAATATAAAATACATACTTACATACATAGTTCATACATAAATACACCCTTTACTTTCCCTAACGAGGTGAGTAGAGTTTAAACTCACCACAAATAAAAAAAAATGTTTTTAACAGCTTCGCAAGGACTACACCTCACGGAGCCACCGAGTTCTATCTATTAAAGAAAGGAGACTGTATAGGCACTGGTCGGTCTCTCCATTCAGAAAACGCGTTTTGACAAGCTACTTCTTTTTGAATAACAACTGAATATCAACTACAAGGTCAATGGCGCTAGTTGCTATGTAAAACACCAACGAACACCCCTGGTAGAGTCCCGCGGCGCCTGCGCTGCGGGGTGCGGGGCGTGGGGCGCTATATCGGGAGGGTAACTCATTTTAGCGCGGGGGGGTGAGTGTCGTTTCTGTACGGGTTAGTACTATTATTTTCTTCTGTGGTATAGGCACTGGGCGGTCACTCCATAGAGAAAACGCATGAATATCAACTACAAGTCAATGGCGCTAGGCGCTATGTAAAACACCCCCGAACACCACCGGCGGAGTCCCGCGGCGCCTGCGGGGTGCGGGGCGTGGGGCGCTATATCGGGAGGGTAACTCATTTTAGCGCGGGGGGGTGAGTGTCGTTTTTGTACGGGTTAGTACTATTATTTTCTTCTGTGGTATAGGCACTGGGCGGTCACTCCATAGAGAAAACGCATGAATATCAACTACAAGTCAATGGCGCTAGGCGCTATGTAAAACACCCCCGAACACCACCGGCGGAGTCCCGCGGCGCCTGCGGGGTGCGGTCGTGGGGCGCTATATCGGGAGGGTAACTCATTTTAGCGCGGGGGGTTGAGTGTCGTTTCTGTACGGGTTAGTACTATTATTTTCTTCTGTGGTATAGGCACAAACTTTACCTTCGTCGTCGCTCTCTATGGGCTTCATGTGGTCTTGTTTTTCAGTGGGAGAGGGCGTGGTTACTTCTGCAGAGGTGGCGCCCTCCATCACCTCATAGAACTTGGAGCCGCCGACCAGTCGACACGAGTCCTGGTGGCAAAAAAAAATTTATAATAACGTATGTTGTATTGAGCGTATGTTATATCACTACATAGTATAAAAAAAAGTCGCTTTCTCTGTCCCTATGTCCCTATGTATGCTTAAATCTTTACTACGCAACGGATTTTGATGCGGTTTTTTTTAATAGATAGAGTGATTCAAGAGGAAGGTTTATTATGTATAATACATGCATAATATACTTAAGGATAACCCACAATAACATTTTTCCCGTGCGGAGCCGGGGCGGGTCCCTAGTATAATAATATAATATTTATGTATGTGTGTATAAAAACGTACGCGTCAAATTAAGAACCTCCTTCTTTTTTGAAGTCAGTTTATAAAAGACAGT
Source organism: Teleiodes luculella (assembly GCA_948473455.1). Taxonomy (NCBI): domain Eukaryota; kingdom Metazoa; phylum Arthropoda; class Insecta; order Lepidoptera; family Gelechiidae; genus Teleiodes; species Teleiodes luculella. The sequence continues at coordinate 3,881,896 of OX419585.1, forward strand.
TTATCTATCATTTTGTCTCTTTCTTTAGACAATAATCAAAAAGATAATGTTCCTAATCACTTCTGCTCGTCGTAAGGCGATTATCGCAGGTTGTCGCTTGTCGCGGCAACGGGCGGCGCAGTGGATTATAATTTTATATGAAATCTCAAGTCCGGTGAAGCTTGATTGGTCGTACCTTTTCGACACAAACATAGGTCAATTCAAAAAAATAAAAAAAATAAATGAAGTCCGTCGATAATACACGGACGGATTCGATCGTGTGAGAGAGATCGCGCGATTTAATACAAACTCGTACTAAAGTAAGGTCAACTCTGTCGCAGCTATAAGTGACACGATTCTCTCAAAAATCATTGTTTTTAATTCAAAACCAGTTTGGTCAGGTGACCTGACTCAGGTCATTTATCGAAATGAATCACCTAATTAATTGTCCGACAATTTAAAATAAGTTTCTTAAAGGCTGCTGTCATCAAAGTTTCGGTTTCTACTGTGGATTTCTACGAATAATGTGTAGTCTTCACATACAATACAAGGGCCAAAGGTCTTGCCAATTTTCGTCGGCCTTGTTAAACACGTCTACGAGAGTTCGAGAATACCGCCTAGGGTAAAGTTTTTTTTTTTATATTGTACTTTAATCTTATTAATTTACGTACAGAAACCAGCACATTCGGTTGGACATTTACACTACGGAATACGGGCGCTCTCAAGATCAACATGTCCAGCCGCATGTGCTGGCGACTGCTGGATAGTGCATATAACAGCAACCTAACATACTCGTATAATACTGGCTTAATTTGGGGTCAAATAGTTATGTAAGATTACTTATATATTTACTCGATCTAAAAACCGGAAGACAACACAACGGATATTTTTCTAGGGAAGTAAGTAGGTATGTTATTAGGAGGGAGGCTAAGTATTTAAAAATCGATTTTCGTTGGACTGAGCAGTATTATACCAACAAGTGGTATCGTTGGATTCAGTGATGTTTCTTTAGTAGGAAAAGTGACGTTGTCGCTTTCTAAAGTGGTGGAGTGACGTATTATGACGTCACAAAGATGGCGACTCCTAGTCTCAAATTCGGCCGATTTACTCAGTAACTACTTAACCTATCACGACGTGAGAGGTGTCATATGAAAGGTATTTTAACACCTAACAAAAGATGTCTAACAATGTTAAGTGTAATTTGTATAATTTGAAAGATAATATTAAATATATGAAAAAAAAATAGTGTTTTCTTTTTTATAAACCAAAAAACGCAATTTTATTGGTTGAAACTATTAAAACTTTATTAGAAAGTTATCTTGCTACGTCTTTCATCTATAACATGAACTTTGAATTTTTGAAATTGGTTGATAGATGACTACGCTACAATCATTTTACTACAGGCCCAACAAGCGTGCGAGAGATGACTCACACCTTATTAATAGGGAATTTCGTGCAAATATTTGTATAGGAACCACTTTAAATTGGACAAGTCAATGAAACTTTGTACAATAGGTGGTCTTGAGTAGAAATCCACCGTGAACCATCACTCTCCCCCCTCTCAAGCCGGGGGGAGAGGGGTAAAGTCGAGTTTCACCGCCCTTCTTGTTGACGCTTATATTTCTAAAACCGTATGTGCTAGGACAAGTTTGGTATCATTTTCGGATAACTCGTTAACGTAGAATTCATTTTTGATATAATAAAATAGGGTTGCCATACAAAAAAACTAAATAATATGATAAAATTCGCAAAACACGACTGAAGTTTTTCTACATAAATGTCATTTGCTTTCCCATGGGATGATATGATTTCGATGCACAGAAAACATGGTCAGGTAGCAGCATTCACAAGCTTTACAAATATATAACTTATGTTGCAAATTCCTTTATAAAAATGGATTTAAAAAGTCAATTGTATGCGCGACAGACGAGTGTATAGACATGAAACTAGCTCCGAGGCCAAATTAGTCCCAGAAACAGCGGTGGTAAGGGATGCGGTGTTATGGCAGAAATGTTGTGTGTAGGTGTTGCACAACCTTCCAAACAAATAAAAGATGTAGAAGATAGACCGGCCCGGGCAAATGGTAGGAGATAGAGAAATGGCGCCGTAGTGAAACTTGTAGGAAACCTTGGTGAGACTTTGAAAGGTGACAAAAAACAGACCAAGATGACTAACTTCAAGGTACTGGCAACCGCTGGCAACCCAGCAAATAAAGGAAAGCGGGGCAGATGATATTTCTGAAGATCAGTAATAGAACCAAGATCTAATTTTCTTTTCTTGGCTACTGTATTTTTTATATCCCTGTTTAATTTCTGCTCGGGTTCCACGTCTTTAGGGTAAAAGCTAAAGCTGTTACATTGCTGAAACTCAGAAAGCCTTGTGATGATCCCATGTCCCTCCGCCGATATCTTTACTGTGTGTAACATACTAATTAATTGCTCGAAGTAATGATACTTAGCTGCCACCGTCAGGTTGACGGATCAGCTAGCGTAAGTTTGAGGTAGAAGACTATACTAAGGGTTAGAAGTTGGGAAAGTATATGAACAGTAGGCAAGTAGGATCATTTACAATAAATTGTTTCATGTGCATTTTTCATTGTAATCGAATTGACACAGTGAGGTTAACATTTGCGAAGACCAGTATTTTACCAAAAATGAAGCGCTATTCGTGGCCTCTTATAGATCCATCCTCATTCATGCAGGTGGTAGCATGCAGGAAATAAGCTGAACAAGTGATAGGAGCGTCCTCGTTGAAGTAAACACATCACACTGTGTCCGAGTTGTAGCTTCACCGGAAAGGTTCTCCTTGTTTTGGATGATTTGGGTCCGGAGTATTTTCGAAGCAGTTCATTTGACCAAGGCAAATCATGCTAGGCGTACTTAGACCACGTAATGTGTGATGCTGGAGCTGGGGGTATCTCACTTCATAGATATTAAGCCTATTGAGGAACCAGCACGTGGTGGTGTAAGGGACGTTTGATGTCGGTTTCTTATTTAGCCATGTTCAAAGAGCTGGACACGTCTCTACGAACCTTCAGCAGAGCAATACCAGCCTGAGTGTTTTATTTCGTGTGCTCACCGAAAGTAAACCGATGCTAGTATAATAGTCTGCCGAAAAAAAGAGATTCAGTTCGAACAATCGAAAAACTTGTGGAAAATTGATGTTGGCTGGCGCAGGTTATTGCGTGTACTTTCTTCTTGCGTGTTTAAGCAGCATTGCCTATAAAAGAACGATTTAATCAAGCCAATGCAACGCCTAGGTAAGGTAGGTACTATGGAGTACAGGAATGAGCTCGGCTGGCTAGTAAATGTTTAAAGACTGCTGTGCAGATCGATTAGTACCTACGTACCTACACAGCTAAATAGACTGTGCTTTGTAATTTAATACCAGATACTCGGCGCCAACCCCTTTCATTCGGAAGTATACGTTGTGTGATGTTCAAGATCTGGTTACAACAGGGTTTTTCTGTTCAGAATCGGAATGCAGCTTGTTCAGAGATGACTTTTGGACTGCGATAATTCTGACCAAGCTGTAGTGTAGCATTATTTCTAGTAATTTTTAGGCCTTAATGACACAGTACAGACAATAGCTTTTGGGGTCCTCAAATGCTTGTCTGAGTTTCAGTAGTGCAACAGTCTTAGCTTTTGCTCCAAAGACGTGGATGGAATCCAAGCAGAAATTAAACAGTGGTTAAAAATCGTAGCAAGGAAAATAAAATTAATTCTTAAACCTATTACTGGTCGACAGAAATATTGTCTGCACCCACTTTGCTATTGGTACCTAATTTGTTGGGTTGCCTGCCAGCGCAGCGGTTGCCAGTGTCTTGAAATCAGCCGTCTTGGTTTTTTTTTTCACCTTTCAAAGTTTGACCAAGGTTCCTAACAAGTTTTACTACGGCGCAACCTCTCTATCTATTACCGTTTGCCAGGGCCGGTCTAACTTTTCATTCCGGCCTGATCTTCTACATCTTTTATTTGTTTGGAAGGTTGTGCAACACTCACAACATTTCTGCCATAACACCGCATCCCTTACCACCGCTGTTTTTGGGACTAATTTGGTCTCGGAGCTAGTTCCATGTCTATACACTCGTCTGCCGCGCATACAATTTTTATTAAACCATTTTTTATAAAGGAATTTGCAAATAAGTTATATATTTGTAATACCTGTGAATGCTGCTACCTGACCATATTTTCTGTGCATCGACATCATACCATCCCATGGGAGAGCAAATGACATTTATGTAGAAAAACTTCAGTCGTGTTTTGCGAATTTTATCATATTATTTAGTTTTTTTGTATGGCAACCCTATTTTATTATATCAAAAATGAATTCTACGTTAACGAGTTATCCGAAAATGATACCAAACTTGTCCAAGCACATACGGTTTTAGAAATATAAGCGTCAACAAGAAGGGCGGTGAAACTCGACTTTACCCCTCTCCCCCCGGCTTGAGAGGGGGGAGAGTGATGGTTCACGGTGGATTTCTACTCAAGACCACCTATTGTACAAAGTTTCATTGACTTGTCCAATTTAAAGTGGTTCCTATACAAATATTTGCACGAAATTCCCTATTAATAAGGTGTGAGTCATCTCTCGCACGCTTGTTGGGCCTGTAGTAAAATGATTGTAGCGTAGTCATTTATCAACCAATTTCAAAAATTCAAAGTTCATGTTATAGATGAAAGACGTAGCAAGATAACTTTCTAATAAAGTTTTAATAGTTTCAACCAATAAAATTGCGTTTTTTGGTTTATAAAAAAGAAAACACTATTTTTTTTTCATATATTTAATATTATCTTTCAAATTATACAAATTACACTTAACATTGTTAGACATCTTTTGTTAGGTATTAAAATACCTTTCATATGACACCTCTCACGTCGTGATAGGTTAAGTAGTTACTGAGTAAATCGGCCGAATTTGAGACTAGGAGTCGCCATCTTTGTGACGTCATAATACGTCACTCCACCACTTTAGAAAGCGACAACGTCACTTTTCCTACTAAAGAAACATCACTGAATCCAACGATACCACTTGTTGGTATAATACTGCTCAGTCCAACGAAAATCGTTATTTGACGACTTTTTGTAACTCCGCCTCCCTACTATATGTGCTATACCGAGAATATTAAAGATTAAAATACTAAAATCTAGGTCAGATAACAAACTGAGTGTTTACAGTGAGAATTATGAATTCATACATTTGCAAGGATGGGTAAAGGAAACGTTGTATACTTTTTACACATTTGCATTAAAAAAAGGATTTTTATTTAGACTGCTGTGAAAATATTTGACTTCCATAACAGGACTCCTATTTCATTATTTACTTTTAATTTTTTACGCCGCGTATACAGTAGAATGACGGCTGAAATAGTACTAGTACCATTACCGAGTTTATGATCACTGCACTGCACTGTATTGCAGTTTACAACGAAATCAGGTATACGATTCCAGATCTCGTTCCAGATTCGTCCCCTGCCCTGGATATGCCCCATCGATCGTAGAGGGAAGTATTAGGTCATGGCGGGCGCGCCACGTGCCAGAATTGACCCCAGCTAAGTAATAGACTTATTATTCAGTACGAAGGAAGCTTGAATAGCAAGCTATATTTTACCTTAAGTATATTAATTTGTATGGTTGTCCGCTTGACGATTGCGTTCGTAGACTTCTGCTACGAATTGTCTACGAGTTTCAAGTATGTATAAGTTTTATGTCAGCAATTTAGTATTGTGCTTTACATATAACATTTCGCGGGAGAGCTTCGTTCTGAGCTGATAAGCTTATAAACATCCACCAAGGGGCTTGAGCCTATGCTAACTTACGTTTGTCTATGGACAGAAGCCATACATTATAAATTGAAAAAGTAATACCTACATATACTTTCCTTGTTATTATAAATTACATAATATAATACATAGCACTCACTACAATCGCAGTAAAATAAACGAATGCAATATTTACTCAAACTCAATAACAATACTTTATTGATGTAAAAAAAAAAAAAACATCAAAATTTGCACGCTGATTTTGTTCGGCAGAATACAATGCTACCTAATGTAATTTTATTTAAGACCTTGTATTACTTGTACTCTTGCAAATAAATTTCTTTATCTTTATCTAATTCAATACAATAGTTTGAGTATTGACTACCACAATATTTACTCTAACGTCCAACATTTCTTTAAAAACAAGCTAAACTTAGTCGATGATCTATTTACCTTGTTAATAACATGAGAGGTCCTTCCATGGGTCATGATATTGCACTTCTATTGTCACTTTAAATAAGACACTGACCCTACGAGTTGGTCCGCGAACAGTCTAATACTGAATGATAATAACATTAATATTGGCAATTCATATGAATCATTTGTTACTTGCCACTGGTTATCCTGTCCATTGCCTGTCAATGTATTTATGGAACGAACACGTCATAATATAAACCTTTTTTTTAATACAAAATAATAACAAATATTGTATAACTTTCCCAGATTTTCGGTGGGAAATGTGTGACGCAAATAATGTTCTTTTGGCATATTAAGCTTCCCTTTCAGGTAAAGGACAAAGTTGATAGACTAAACAAAATCTTTTCAGACCCACTGCTCAACTACCTATTTACCTAGGTACCTAATTAAACAGCAGGACATAGCTTATATTACCGAATATTTAGACCCAATATCAAGAAATACTTTCCTTTCCTTACCAAATAGATATAAGTGAAAGAAGAAAGATGACGAAGAAGGGAAGGAAAATTTGCTTTTATTTTCAGTTATTTAGGTCAGTTTGGTTCACTACGAGAGGATCACAGACAGATGTCTGTTGACCACATTACTTACCCTCTTTTTGTGTTGCTTAACCGCGGAAAAAATAATTCTAAACAAAAACAATAAACAAACAACGTTGCAATAACCATAGAAGGAAACATCGTTATCTGCTCAGCTCATGGATTTGTCACGCATAACATATTTTAGTATAGTTTTTACGGTCTCAATAATTTAACGGGTCTTTTTCAGTTGTGATTCACAGACTGCATTTGATTTCTTACTGGCATTTACCTACAAGTAGTATAATATAATACGTGGATGTCTTCAGCTAAGATGATGGATGATGATGTGTGGTATAATGAAAGACCAAGAAAAAAATACTGCTAAACATGGATGATATACATAAATATGTAAAGTGGGTACCATAAAATAAAATTACTGTACCAAAGTCAAACAGGATAAGAAAATAGGCTAGGCTATGAGAACTAATAGCTTCGATCTTCGATCAGATATCAAAGCTTCGATAAAAATATTTTCGAACTACATACATTGTTGGATTTGGGTCGCATTTGTAATTGCAAAGTATTACCACGAATTACTACAAGAGCAATGATGTGTACGCCTAATTTAGAATTTTAGACAAGATAAGCGCTTACTACCCGTCCCAATAGCAGCGGGTTTCTTATCATGCTAAAATTAAGCATCATTTACCTTACTTATGGCGAACGAAGTCATCCTAATCGATTATATCACCGTCTACAACTTCAGACAAAACAACAACACAATATGGAGGTCATTATCACATCGTCGTAACACAATTTCAAATTCATAAACTGCATTTATCACCTTAGACACTAAATATAACACACGCGTTGTTACACTTCTTTACACTGTCCATATGAATACAAAACTTATGGTGACTTTGAACTTAAGGTGCTTAAGGTGAAAAGATTTAAGGTGACTTTTGAAGAAAACGTATGAATAAACGAATACCTTCTTGGAACATTTTACGTAAAATAAGTGTAGCCCGACACACCGTAGCAAGCCGAATGGCTCACAAATTCACAATAGGGACGGAGCCACGACGGAACCAAAACAACTGACGACAATTATTATCAACGCGCGATTGTAAGGTGCGGGTCACCAGTCACAACTCACAACGAAATATGATCAGAATGTTGAAAATTACTTAACATAGCTGCTAAGTTTACACTTGCTACCAAACGATCTTGCATCTTGATTTTATTCAACGATTTATTTTCTAAACTTGTGTCAAACTTGATACCGATATTAGTTTATTTATCGAGTTAGTGACATGACGGTATGTATAAAGATTATTTCTCTATAAATAAAAAAACCTAGAACTGTCAAATATAAATCACATCATAGATAAAAGTCCACATGTTTAACAGTGAATGTTTTAAATGGTGTGTTGTCGATAAACCGCTGTATTTTTAGCGACATTTTCCGCTATCATTTTAGCGTACGAGCGCACTGAAGTAAGCAGTCGGTTGCACTCAATAGGTTTATTAAATCACATAATCAGTCGAGTGGAGTCACCACGCGACAACGCGAGTGCACCGCTGCGGAGATTACGCTGTTTGACTCAACTTTTGACGCTACTACTATACTTATACTAGTTTGATGTAAATATTCAGTTTATGTGCTTATTTATGAAATCAATAAAGTATTTATTCGAATGTTCGTATGTACTTATCAAATTTTAGTTGAAGATTTTGGACTGTAAATATTATGTGAATACACCTTTCTTTCTGGATCAATTTAATCGCGTACTACATACAAGCAAGCAGCAAATTTCCAAGTTCATTATTACAGTTGATCAAATATTGTGCGAGTCGTGGCTGAAACCGCCTGTTCGGCCTCCATTACTTGTTAATGTGTATAAGGTCATTGGTACTGATCAAACATGGGTCATTGGGCTAGTGACGAACCGAGGGCAAAACAGGATTGGTTCATGTGTTCAGACAATTAGGTCAGGTAACTTGAAAACGTGCAGTATAAAATCTACTCGTTGTGCGTGCAATGTGGATGCATAAGATGTAATTGTCGATTTGAGTTTCTTTATAGATAAGAATAATAATATTGAAAACGGACCTATCGGGCAAGGAACATTTTTGAAAATGAGCAAGCTGGAAGGATGTGTATCAAGGGAAGGCAAACGTTCCAGGATCGAATTGGGGACGTTCTTATAAAAGTTCAGGTCAGAAGGTCAGGAGCACTCTAAACTGACGGGTAGGGAAGGCTTATGGGGCGATTCGGCCGCTGAGTTTCGGACGCGGCGGCCGAATCGCCACGTTGATTATTTTTAGCATTTTTGACGGGTGATTCAGCCGCCGAGTTCTTTAGGTTCATTATTTTTAACATTTTCGACGGGTATTTCGAGTAAAATAAGTATTTTTCAAAGGCTGCGGCCGAAACACCCGTCAAAAATGCTAAAAATAATTAACGTGGCAATTCGGCCGCCGCGTCCGAAACTCAGCGGCCGAATCGCCCCACAAGCCGTAGGGAAAGAAGTTTAACTGGATCATAGCAAGTGAAGGAAGTGGTATCTGCCTACCCCTAAGGGAAAGAGGCGTGACTGTATTGTATATTATATGTAGTAGGTACATTTATGAACCTGAACGTTCCTTACCAGTACCAATAGTTTAGAAAGCTTCAGGCTTCTCGGTCAAATGAGAGAAAAAATAACGTTCGTTCGTTTGTTTATACATATCTACGGATCGGTAACAATGAATCCATCATCTAAAATAACCAGACGGTCAGACATTTGCGGACACATTTAGCGGCATTAATGCACTATTCCGCTATTCGTTTCAGATAACATTAGACAGAATTTCAAGTAGGTATGCATGCAGTATAATTTAAAGATGTACAGAAGCCAGCACATGCGGTTGGACAATCTCCACTACGAAATTCACCCCTACTTCTACGGAATACGGGCGCGTCAACAAGTCCAGCCGCACTGTACTTTAGAAATTAGTACTTTTTTAGGGTTCCGTCCGCCGCAAAAATAAAAAACGTTAACATGATAGAATCACTCGTGTCTGTTCGTCTTGTGGTTCGTTTGTCTTTCAGCGCCAATTGTTTATATGGTTGTGCTGTAAACTAGAAGTCAGGCATAGAATTTTTATATTGTTTAAAATTGCTCGTCTTCCTATTGTACTGCATATCATATCTCACTTTCTGTCTAATATTATTTGAAGCGAGGTATACACATAACAAATGTCTACATTGAAATAGTTCTACTGGCAGTTACGTAATTTAATGGCCACCCATTACGTACAACTAATTTTATAGCTAATAAATCCAATCAAATGTAAACTGATCGTTATATTTTTATCGGCTAAGAAAATTATTTTTATTTTGGTTGGTATGATTTAGGTTTGACTTAGTTGCTATGTATGTAATCCAGTTAATATACATCAAGCAACTCGATAACTTTGTTTTATATAATTTCTAATGTTTGAGGCTTTCGCGCCTTGTAAAGAGCGTGTAGGTACACATAATAACGCATTTTAAGAGTATTAACGCGATTTTTTTAACATTTTCTTCAAGTACGTTCTTTTCCTCACTTTCACCTCACAGTTTTAAATTGTCGTCCGATAAATTCCTGCTAACAATAAAGAAATTAAAATGGTCCATGCTCTGTAAAAAGTTGGAAACCACTAGCGTAAACCAATTTGTCACGGGACTTTTACCTAGTGACACGTAATGCGAAATATAGCAGCCCTTTTGATTGACAGCCTTCAAAGGAAGGTATGGCCGTAATCCCCATATTAGTTTTTATGAATTTTAGTTACTTCCACACTTACGATGGAAGTATATACCTAAAGTACTAGCTTTCCGCCACGCGCCCGCGTTAACAGTTTTTTCCGTGGGAAGGTCTATTCTATTCTATTTGGTACAGACCAAGTATCATCAACATCGGTTTAATGGTTTTGTCGTGAAAGCGTAACAAACAGAATTTTTTTCATTCGCATTTAAAATAGAACTCCCGCAAGGTGACGGTGACCACTCTTTTTGTTTTATTTACAATTAACATCGCGCTTTAAAGTTAGACCACCCTTTATGTAATCCCCATGTTTGCAGGCGGATTGGGGAACAGTTTTTGTTCGTTACACAGCTGAATGCTCCTGTCTATTACTTTGGGTTATGTAGTACACGTTAATCTCCTCGTACCGTACCACATAACGAATCGGAATAGTGGTGAATATCAGTAGAAATTTATTATAGGCATACTCTATACCTTTTTTTGAGTTGGGTGGGAATAATAAGTTGTTTTCAACAGCACTGATTTGAATACACCAGATGCCCATCGCGCGTGTTTTAAATTTCTACTACAAAGATTTTTTACGTTTAAATTATTATTTCAGAACACGAAATTCTCTCTAGTCGAAAATTTACATCATTGCGTTGTTGCGTGAAGGACAAATCAACCAACACAGTTTCACTGGTATGATTGGCATCCAAGTTGAAAATGAAACGTACTAGTCTATTCTATATCCATTAGTTGGTCAGAAAACGAAACACTAAAATCTGTCTGTAAGCTCCCGCAATTTGCGATACTGATAGTTCTACAATAAATATATATTTTGTTTTTTAATAATCTGTGTACTACAAATATAACATATTATTTGTGTTATAACTCTTACCACGCATATATTTTATCACGCATATAAATAATCAATTTAACAAGAAGAATCGGTCTATGAAAAACTATTTAAAACATATTTTAATTTATGGAATAGTGTCCAATCAGTTGTTACAGTTAAAAATTAATCTTGAAGATTGATGTACTTAACTCTTAAAGTGCAGGAAATTGTAAACAAGAGACTTACAGTCAAAAACCATTGCCGTCATCATGGATATTGAATAAATAAAGTTTTTAACTTCTAAAACACACCACACTTGTTTTTCCCATGAAGCACCAATTCATTGTGCTATTGTGCATGGATTGAGTGAGGTTGAAGGTGTAACTTGTTAGCAAGCTAGAATCAATTTATAATGGCTAAGCTATTAAAATTGCTGCAAGGTTATACATACAAATACCACATAATTTTTTTCTGTGATTTGTAAAATTGGAAGTTGGAGAAATGTTGACACTGCAAATAAAATACTACTGAACAAGGCTTGAAATATTTATATATTAAGTAAATTATTAGGAATTTGTATATGACTAGAACTTATTTATTACATTTTACATCTATAAACATTTTTAAACAAATATTTTGTATATAAATAGATTTTTGACACAAACAGTATATTATTTATTATTATAAACATTGTTTAAAAAAATGATTCCATAGTGAATATGTGGCTTAATTTGAGTAGAAGTAAAAATAAAAAGTAGGAGTTGTTGGGTAAGTATGTAGTAGTGAAGTTGTAACTAACCTGCTCTTTCACTGTGCTAGTCTGGACGGTGGTAGCCCCATCAGCATCTCCCATCTTAGTTTCCGGGTCACTCTCAACCTCAAAAATGACTTTATACAAGTCCAGCCCCTCAGGAACGTTCGATTCAATGTTGGCTTCTGGACGAATGGTGAGCTCCTGGTTGATTAACTGACTGCGGCTTATACGGAGTGAGCTTTGCAAATTCTCTGATATCGCCTGGTAAAGAACACATTACATAAATATGAATATAATCAAAAAGTATATTTAAAATGGAGGTAATTTAATTATAGTATGTACCTACTCAATAACCAATTTTATTTCTACTTAACGGAATTTGAATTAATGCTAAATATTCAAAATGAGCAGTTTTATGATATAAAAAAATTAAAGTCGATGGCATTCTCAACTTAAATGTTTTGTTTAAATGTATAGGTCTGGTAGAGGGTTAAGTAAACAATAAAATATAAACAGGCACTGATAATCTCTGCAATTATATGGCTGATAAGCACTGTATGCATCAAATGTGTTCATGGTAAACAGAAACTATCTATAGGTGCAATGTAAAAAAATATGTAAGTAAAGCATATTTCTGGTCAGCAATATCAAATGGTTTTTTGTTAGAAATTAACTAATGTTCAGGTAAATAATTATTATGCTACCTAGTGGAAAAGTCACATCTAAAATACACCTATGATAATAGGTATACTGTATACCTATTATCGTATACATTTATATTGTATTGTATGTCACCTATAGCTTGGAAATTTGAAATTGCATCTCTGCATTTTGTACCTGTGCATTGCATTGCATCTCATAGTCACAGAAAACATTCTTGTATAAACAGCGCATCAATGTACTTACGTCGCTCAAGATGTCCTCTAAGTCGAACGAAACATTCGTTGTAAGAACTGGCAAAGGACTGGGCGTCCGCGACCTTTCCGAGAAGTATTCTACATCTACCGGGTCCAATACATCATTTGATTTATATTCACTGAACTCCATCACTGCATGCTGTGAGAAACAACATAAATAATTTGCTTCAAACACAAATTACGATTTTAGGCTCAGTTCGCAGGACAAATTATAACATCACGCGTCTCTAAAATGGGACATTACGAATAGAATCTTACCCATCGGCAGTTAGGTTCTCTTCCGAGAACAAAACATTTTCGTTCGATTCCCAAAATGTTTTTTCAGAGGATGCAAAAAAACTATACAAATTCCAAATGCGGCGGATGGTTGGTTGGTTTGGTAGGTTTAGGTACAAGGAAGGGAGGGGGTGAAGCAGTAGACACTCAGTAGACAATAGAGAAATGTCAAATTATGGTGCGTTCCGCAGGTACCTGTTTCATGGTAGTCAAAGACAAAAAACGAAAGAGACGCAGTTATGCGCTAGAATGAGATACAAATACACTGCGCTCACTCTTGCGAATAACTGCGTCCCTTTCGTCTTCTGTCTTTTGACTTGGAGTAGGTGCCTTTATAGATTGATCCATGAGATAGATATGTAAATTAACCGTATGTTGTATGTACGTAGTACATACTATATTTATTCTGTGCTACCGGTTGTGTTGTAGTTGTTGTGTTGTGTTGTGATGTGAGTCAACTCACTATACTCGGCGGTACGGGCTTTGAACCCTTTGCCTTTCCTATAAGAGATAAAAAATAAATAAATAAAAGGCACCATGAAGGCACCTATTTCAGGGGGTTTTACGCGGGAATCGAGAGGAAATGGCGGGTTCATTGTTTCGTCCTTTTTAAAATTAGTTTTTCATGGTAATTGTGGTGTTAATATGGTGGAATTAGTGCGATAATGTGCCGTTAAAGAAGAACTATTCAATGAAAGTGAGAAATAATGAGTGGTTAGCTGTTTCTGGTTTGATACCCCGCGTTAAACTTTAGTATCATTGGAATATAAGAACCACCCTTGCATTCCAATGATCCCGTAACAAGAAATGAAACTACTGAAGAAGTTTAACATAGATGCAAGAAATGACTAAAGATGACGAAATGAAACTGAAGAAATAAAGAAATGACTGAAGATGAAGACATTAAACTTGGATAATGCAAGAAACTACTAAAGACTAGGCTGTATGGGCTTAGATCCCTTTGCCTTTCCCATAAGGGAGAAAGAAACTAAAAAAAAAAAAAAAAAAAGCACCTATTTCACTGGCGACGAAGACAAAAGACGAAAGGGACGCAGTTATGCGTTAGAATGAGATACAAATACACCGCGCTCACTCTTGCCTTGCCGGTAGGTACCTTAACTACGTATCCGATTTTTTAAATCTGTCAACATTTTTGAGGATGGCGTCCGTTTGTAACGTCACTTGAATATAAATTTTGAATTTAGTGTGTTTACTACAGTGGAAAACAGTGTGTATCAACATTTTAAAGGGTAGAAAAATGGAAGAATCAATTAATGAAGTTGAAGCCAATCAAACATTTCGCTCTCCGCCGCGCAGAAGACGTTCAACGTTTTTCGATAGACGCGAGTCCCTTGGTGAGTCTCCTGGTGGAGTTGTTTATAATCAAAGCTCCTGGTCTTTTCAAACCTTTTGGACGAGAATGTTAAATTGCAATGTGAGATTATAGAGTGAAGTAACCAGAAGACACCCTAATTCCATTTTTTTCTTTCAAATTTCAGTCCCACAACCAATGTCCGAAAACGTTGATCCAAATAATAGCAAACAAACAGAAGCAAATGGAAAAAAACACGACGATCTTATGAAGTAAGTCTCTTCACGATAGGAAACAGATAATAATATCTGGATGGCAGTCGTGTTAACATTCTGTTTGTTTACATTTTTTCAGATATTACAACGAGCTATTGTCAGAGAAAGAACAGTGGAAAAATGAAGTGAATACTCGAAGAAATAAATACCATGATCTCAGACAGTAAGTATTATTATGAACTGACTAAGCTGCATGTATGCACTAGAATCCGGGCCTGTTGTTGAAGTTTTTCCACTGAATTATTAGCCTATACTACTGCATAGTAGTACGTTCCATACATCTTCGGGTTCAGGGAATAATTTGGAAAATAAAAATAATTAACATAAGAATAAATCACTAGCAGTGATAAGACCCTGTTAAGTCTAAATGCAAAAAAAAAACATTTGAATTTGAAGATAGCAATATAGTATAAACACAGTGGACGCTGAATGCGGGTAGCACAGGACCATTGAATGGACAATACAATATGAATTAATATTTTCAGGCAATACACAATGGCTGTGAAAGCACCAAGCCACTCTAGGATGCCCTACTCAGCACTCACCACTGAAGACATTGAATTTGTCAAGGGCAAAGCCAACATATCAAAACTTGTTGAATTACAACAGAAACTACACAATTCTTTGAAAATAACAAGAGAGTTTTATAGAAGGAAAAATGTTTTGGATGATGTAGTGTTAAGTGTTTGTGAATACAAAGTCAATAAGATTACAGATTACATCCTGGAAAATAGTACAATAGAACCTAAGGATTAATATTTAGTTTGTACAGCATTATTGACCAATCATTCTCTGTAGATGTAAGCAATCTGTACCTAAATGAAGTAGCAAGTGATGAAATATATCCCATAACTGTAAGATTTTATTAAATTACCCTATGTAGCATCACATAGCATATGCCAGAAATAACACATCTAATACAAATGTAATAGATGATGTACCTATATACAGTGTGTTAGGAAAAGTATCATTATCCTTTATACCAGGTATAGTGTTAGAGAAGTAAAAAGTACTAAACATTAATAACAATTTTCGGTTTTGGATTTACTATTTTAAAAATATTTTTAAATCTGCTCTATGCATTATACCCAAACAATCGTGGCATGAGTACTTTGTGAAACGACGCAACTTTGCCAGAACCGAATCTAGATAGTTTTCTATCTCATTTCCACTCATACCAATGCATGCATACCTATTAAAAATTCCACACATTTTTTTTTTAATGTTTTACACATCCCTAACACAATACTGGGTATATAGAGGATATTTAATTATAATTTTCCTTGCACACTGTATAGTATTTATAATGTAAAATAATAATTTATATAAAGTGCCAATTAATTTTTGTTAATCATGTGCCTATTTTAACTAGGATAATTTGTAAATGCTTTTGTTAAAGATCCGAAAAGTTTGGGTAAACATGTTTACTACATTCACTTAAAATCAAGAGTGTGTTTCAGACTGAAACTGACTGAACACTTTCCTGAAGAAACAGGTTGAAATCTAAAAACAGAATAGAACTTGTCATATTAACATGGTTCACATAAACAGCCCTTTTTTGATGTGTTTATTTTCAATTATCATCATATTATTTTAATCGTTATTCCCTTATAAATTTGTTCAGTTACAGTTGTTGTTTTATCTTACGAGTGTGCAGGTGAGCCATACTTGTAGTGTAGTGCGTATACACGCGCTCTTGTCGCGCAACACAAGACACACTCGTATGGCTCGCCTGCACTCGTGTGAGATAAAACATCAGCTGTAGGCCTACTATGTAAGTAGCGACAGGCCCGAGAAGCTGTCAAACGCGACATAGTGACATTAGAGCCATAGTAGTTCTGTCACTATGTCGCGTTTGACAGCTTCTCGAGCCTGTCGCTACTTATATAGTAGGCCTACTGTGGTTGAATCACCCCATAAAATTCTCTCTTTTATCAAATAGAGCATGACCATGTTTGTACATGTGAATATTGTTATTTTAAGTTGTAAATATTTAATTAAATTACTAACACAAAGGACTACAACTAGTTTCATTGAATGAACTGTAAATTTAATCATTGAATAACAATCTTTATTTCAACATTTCATTGAAATTATAATAAAATTTCATAGATACATTCATATATTACTATCATACTGAAAAATTAAACATTTAACATTTTATTTTAAAATTAAACAATAATTATTTCAATAGGATACATTGTAATTGTACATTAAAAACATCATTTGAATTGTATTGGTAATACTTAACTGAAATTTAAATAGCAATCAACATAATAAGCAACATACTAGTTTAAAATACTAAATTTATTGTAAATGAATGACATAATTTTATTGGCAGTGTCATTATAAATGGCTAAAATAAGTTAAAGCAGTGTAAAACAATTAGGTAGTTAATATACACGTACACGCGCACAACACTCATAAGACGTCAAATTACTTTCTTAATACTAAATACAAAATTGTTAAAAACTTAACATGTAATTTGTATAAATTCACTTTATCAGGCAACTGGTATGAGATTTATTCAGTTTGAATTATATTGTGACGAAAATCTGCAACAATTTGCAGTTTATAATGTAAATAAGTACTTAAGTGTATATTCGGCATATTTGGGCAGTGTTATGGTTATTAGAGAATTATCTTAAGAGTGCTTTAGGAACTTGCATCAACTAATCAGAAATAACAAAAAAACTGGTCTCCATGCCCTCTTTCCATCGCTCAGGCGCAAATTTCCGTAATAATTTATATGTAATTGTTTAAGTGCCAAAATTTTGGGTGGTTTTGCGCCAGAGCTGTCTGTCAGATTAAGGGGCCCACAGGTGCTAAGTGGCGCCCCCACCCTTGCGGAAAACGGCCACTTTTCGCAATTGTTCCATCTTTAACTACTAGCGAGATATAATAAATAAAGTTAACGGCTTCTATATATCCTACAGAACACAGTCTAGTTCCTCGCCGTTTTAGATTTTTGAAATAATGCTTATTTTTCGAGTTATTTTTTTTTATAAGTGGGGGAGCCACAAAAATAATGACCAAGGGATATATTGGCACTAAACGAATTTCTTTATAATATTATTAAGTATCGCCTCAGAGCGATAAAAAAAGGGTAGGCTTGAAATTCCCGTAAAATTCAGCTAGACAGTCCCATAACAATACGAGATAAAAGTTATTTTAAAATGAGTGTCTAGCCGTATGTGTGATCTTTTAACCACAAAGCACTGAAAATTAATCGCCCCTGGTCCGCTATAGAGACGAAAGTAATAAACTAATAACCAAGCTTTGACTTTTATAATTATCTTGTCATCTGTTTAAATTTCCATCTGTTTCGAGCCATGTAGGTGCATTATTAGTCTAATGTTCGTACAGCGGACACACATGGTTGATTGATTTTAGTGCTTTGTGTTCTTTCTTACATAAATTTAGATAAAATTATAAATATTGACAAAAGATATAAAATTTAGTTTTTTTAGCACTTACATATTAATTGGAGTGTCACCTTAAGATCAAATCCACTGTGTTCATATCTAATAAACTATCTATTTACAAAGTCATCAAGAACTCAGCTCATGTGTTTTGTATGAAAGCTCCGTCGTGTCATCAGCTTCTTCTCTTTGGCAGTCTTGTATTCCCGGCGACAGGGACTATTTCGCAAGTCGAGGATAGTGTTGACTTTCTCCACGATTTCTCTGGCTGTGTCGTGGTCACATTCAAAATCGTGAACTTTGTATATTGATGTTTGGTGAAAGAAACCCGTATTACCTAAAAAATGTAAATTAAATATTTTAGCTATGGGAAATCAATGATATAGGAATACGAATTGTAAAGCCGAAGAGTCTGCATTGGTTTTATTATTTATCAGGCCAATTTTTTAATAAAAAAAAAGGAAATCAATGTACCTATTTTAGAAGTACTGTACTGCTAAAACTCTTACCTCCACTGCTGCTTGTGTTATGGCTGTTTTGACTAGGAACATAAACTATTCTAAATGTGGTTTTCATAGTTTTGGATTCTAGGATTTGACACCACACCACTGAGTCAATACTGTGTAGAAAGTATTTAGACCTTGACTGAAATAAAAAATAATAAGGACATACATGATTAATTGCATTTCGTTTAAGTAAAATGAAACTAAACTATTATTTGATGAGCAGAGTTCTAATTAGACTACTGCAATTAGTAACAACAACAAAAATAGGATCAAAAAGAAATATAATGAAAAGATGCCAGATCACCTGGTGTAACATGATAACTTATTTTTTAATAGCCTATTTCGTGTCCCATTGCTGGGCAAAGGCCTCCCCACATGATAAATTAATCTGGTAAAAGGAAAGAAGAGAGAATAAAATAGAATGACGTTAAACACGTTGAAAAGAGCGAGAATCAAATTTTTTTTTCTTTCTTTAAAAATTTCGTTTCCTTACCCAGAATGCATGCTTATGCGGGACTAGAGGTTCTACTTCTATCTGATCTAGAGAGATGCCAAGTTGGACCGGGATGTTGGTTCTGACTCTTCTCAGCATTTGCACTCTATACGTCTTGTATTGCGGCGCCTCTGCCGCCATTATGTGAGAGTGGATTTTGTACAATTCCATATTCCCGGCTGCTCTTCTCTCTGTAATCAATCAATAAAATTATAAACAAGTGAAACAAAAATAGAATAGAATATACTTTGTTGCACACTGGAAACAACAGTAATACACAAATGTACATTTAGGCAGCCTAATTGATAGTGAAACTAAGTAAGAGTTTTAAATTCTAAGATATAGGTATGTATACTGTGTAGCTCCTGGCTTAGATCTGGATCAACCCTAGTTATCTTGTGGGGCATAAAAACCAGGACCAGCAAAGCACCTCTCAAACCAACAACAACTGCAATCCCCAATCTGCCATATATGGTTCAAAGGAGAGCATTATTCCACTGTAGTAAACCAGTTTTAAGTATGGCCACTCCATACCAAATTAATAACTGAGCACAGATTTGTGATGTAAAAGTAATTAATTACATGCCATGTAAAAATATTTTTGTTAACAATCATCATCATCATCATCATCATCATCTCAGCCGAAAGACGTCCACTGTTAACAATGAAATGAATATATTTAATCTTTACCTTCATTGACAGCCTGTAGAGCATTTCTGACTGCTTCTGAAGTAGCACTACCACCCGTATTATGTCTGGATGTATTTTGTGCACTCTGCCCAGAATCTGTGGCCTTTGAGAACCCTGCAAATGCTCTGCTGAACAATTCCCCATCTTCTGATAATGGATATCCACCAGATTTTTTCTTCTTTAACTCTACTAAACCAAGGCAAGTGAAGCCGAATTTTGAGCAAGGTTCATTGGCATCTAAGCATGGGAAGGCCCAATCTACTTCTCCATCATCCTCTGCTATACAAAGCCCGTAGTCATGCACAGATCCAAGCGTTATCTCTGGGTGCTCAATGCTGGAGAAAACAAACAAATAATTAAGATAAAATACTGGAAAATTGATAAAACTGACCTACATAGGTTTGTACTGTTTTCTGGTGAAAAGGGCATTTTGTGCATGGGATATTTACATGACTGAAGAAGGCAATCACATGTAATTTTATTTTAAAATATTAAATTATATAGAAACTGTAACAAATAATGGAACTTCATATAATATCTATACACACCTGTACTGATAGCATGTGAAGCCAATAAGGTCCTTGATCTTAGCACTGGCTATGACACACACAACTAGCGGATAGTTCTGATGTACTTCTGGTAACATTGTCATGAAGATCTTGAATGACTTTATAGGAAGCCCTAGTTGAGCAGTGCCATCAAACTTTGCATACTCCAGATATTGGCGATGGGGGAGCTCCGGACACTTTTCCAGCTGCTCTGATAGAAGTGATTTCAAATTCACTGGTTTTTTTACTTCAACTTTTGAGAATAACTCGGCAAGTTCTTCTTTGGAGATGTTGTTACTTGGTTCTTCCCATTTACTGACCTTTACCTTTGCAGCTTTTTTTAATGCTTGCTCCTTTCTGTCCAACCATTGTGTTGTGTTGGGTCTTCTACAAAAGTAAATAACTCCGGAATAATGATTACATATAAAGTACAGAACTTATTTTTACAAACCAAACCTATTTGGTGCATGATAGAGTAGAGATAGTTTGAAATCTATACTAGGAGCCCTATATCACTGCTGAGGGATAACAGAAAGAAAAGAAGAAACTCAACCAAGTCCAATTGTTACAAACATACAATCACAATATCACAACATGCCAAACTTTACCTTATTTATTTACTCATAACCTGTAATCTAGCAGTTAACACTAAGACAAATACCTGTGGCCATCTCTTATGTCATCATATGTACGGATATAACTAACGGAGCCCATGTCATCTTCCTCACTGTCCTCCAGGTCGGGGTATGGATCAAACTGTGTCACTGTCTCCCTCTCATCATCATCTGACCTTGTTTTATGATGATCTGAGTCCCCAGTTGTTATTTGTGCTGCTGAAAAAAGTCAGAGTAACAAGTTGCTTTATTTAACGATTAGTACCTTGAATTTAATAAACTCTTGGGTCACAACTTTGCTTACATACACAGGGCATGACAGAAGTCATACAGGCTTAATAGCCCAGGGGATTGTGATAGACGACAAGAAACTTATTTACTGAGTTGTTTACTAAACTAGCAACTGAATTTATAAGCAGAAAAACACTTACATCTAAATATTTTGGAGAAATCTTCACCAGCCATCACACTTTCGCACAGCCCTGTATCGTCGGTTGCAATGAAAGCATCTCTTATGTTTTTCAGAAGCCAAATTTTATTATCGTAAGTGGCCATTGCCTTACCAGGGTATAGAATAAATATTAAAAATAACTAGGTAGAATATTACAACCATGCATGCCAAAACCCAAACAAAATAATACTTTTTTTTTATAGTCTTTTCTGGCCTGGATCCAAGACAATCCTGTCCTTTCAACAGTATTCATTCATTCATTTTCAAATTCAATTCAATCAAGTTTCGCCCGCGTAACAAACAACGTAGGTAACAAGAAATGAAACTACTGTAGATGTTTAACATGGATGCAAGAAATGACTAATATAAAGACGACGAAAAGAAACTGAAGAAATAATAATGTCTGAAGATGAAGACATTAAAGACTAGGCTGTATGGGCTTAGATCCCTTTGCCTTTCCCATAAGGGAGAAAGAAAAAAAAAAAAAAAGAACAAACAACCAACCAATCAAAGGCAGGTATTTCACTGGCGACAGCGACAAAAGACGAAAGAGACGCAGTTATGCGCAAGAGTGAGCGCGGTGTATTTGTATCTCATTCTAACGCATAACTGCGTCTCTTTCGTCTTTTGTGTTTTATCTCCCTCCCGTGAAAAAGGTGCCAGCCAAACAAAATCATTCAAGTCAAAACATACCAATATAACCTAGCAACAAACAAACAAAATAATAATTAAATGGTGAAGAACGCGTTATTACTCAAATTGCCGAGTACTAGTTGATAAAATTAACTTAGTAAGTAAGCTATACATTAATACTTTCTTTATAAGTATTTATTTTCATTGATTTAAGTCCGACAAATATGTGAATTTTTGAGTAGGTGATTGAATTTATTACTCGGGTTACAATTATAAAATGCTGCAAAAGTGTATTGCGTCCTCTTATTTGTAAGAAAGTACACAACCTATCTGTGTACTAAGAACAACTTGTTTTGTCCGCTAATAGCGTCCCAAATGTAGCAACAAATATGCTCCATGCACAATGCAAGAATACCTCAGTGTAGTGGTGCGGTCAGCCAATTTTAACACTTCATTTGTGGTACATAGTATTTTAATTCTATTTACTCTTTTTGCACAAAAAATAGAATGTTTGGTCTACTAATGTTCGGAACATCAGCCTGTATCAGTTCACTTCTGGACATAGGCCTCTTCTAATGCATGCCACTGAGCACAATCCTTGGCTTCTCTTATCCTGTTACCTACTGCCTATTTTGTTTATCGTTGCTCCACCTAGCCTAGCCGCATTGGGTTTAAACTTGTAAAAAACATAATAATGTGCTACATAGGTATTTATTTATAAATAAGTACACAATAAAATTGACAAAGCAAACAATAGTGGATTTAATAATGTAACTAAAATGTTTCCTGCTACCTGCTACACATTTCTCATCATACTTCATACTAATATTATAAAGAGGAAAGATTTGTATTTTTGTGTGTGTATGTTTGTAATGAATAAACTCAAAAACTACTGTGCTAATTTTAAAAATTATTTCACTGTTAAAAAGCTACATTCACCCTGAATAACATAGGCTACCTTTTACCGCGGGAAAATGCCTCATTCCTACGGGAAAAACTGTTAACGCAGTTGGAGCCGCAGTGATGGGTAGTACTATAGTATAAAATATTAAGACAAATTGTTTAGTATGTACAGATGAGAGATCAAGATCATATCGTCAGTGGAAAGGATAAAATGCTAAAGCGCCAATTTGACCAAAATGAGTTATATACATAGTTCGACTGCATTTTTTTTCTGTGTCGATCTGAGCACTTTTTTGGAGCTTTAGCAGTCCATGTTTTTAAGGAATTCATTTAAATCATCGCCGGCAAAATGACTAAAGCGGCGTTTTATCGGCCTTTTTTTAGCAAAAGTTGGTTAAGAATTTGTTCTTTTAAGCTTTTCTTTGGTATTTGTGACATAAGAATTTTTTCGTTTAATTAATTTTATTACTTTTTGGCAGCTAAGCAATTATTGCCTACCGTGTTTCTATATTACTTTCCTTATTAGCAATTTTTCATTACTTTGTGTTGAAACTGTATGGCGCTTTAGCAAAAATTTTCAGTACACATTTTTTTGGAGTGTTTGCTTGTATTTGTATGAACTGTTTTATGCCGGTTAGCAACTTTGCCTTTAGTAGCTTATGAATATATGCTATCCTTAGCAACTATTCGCTGAAAGACATGGTCAACATAAATATAGGTTAGCAATAGTTCCCTTACTTTATTTGAAACACTTCAAGTGTATTAGCATTTTTATTCCAAGGGATTAAAGTGTATTACCGCCTATTAGCATTTATTGATGGATTGGTTTTTGAAAATTAATCTGTGTTAGTATTTTTTTCCTGATTTTCATTTCTTTATTTTTGAGCGTTTTTTTGCTAAAGCGACACTTATATCACGAACGAAAAGAGTTAAACGCTTGCAAATACAACTACTATTTCAACAACAAAAAAATATTATATGTTTCTTTTGGCAACATCTCCCTAACCTCGATAGTTTAAGAGATATGAATTTTTTTTCGATAAAAAAAACTTTGTACTCAATTTCCCACAAGTAGCATTTTGGCGGTTTAGCAGTTTATCCTTTCCACTGACGATATTATTATTTTGAATTTGCATCAGCATCATAATAAATAATATATAATTATGTTATAAATATAACAAATTCTGTCAATACTATTAAACAAAAAAGAAAACCAGGGTTTTATTGCTTGCTCTTCACCCTTAGAAAATTACATGACTAAATTCAAATATGACACACAAGACTTATCTATTTTAACAACTAAATGTTTATTTCCCCATTTAGTTTCTGTTGCATGCAAGCAACTATTTTGGTCTGATTTATACAATGCTATAATTTCCCATTGCTAACATAGTCCTCCTAAGGTCCTGAGCGCAGTCATAGTAAGATCTGTAGGGTGGTGCCAATGTGGCATCATAAAGTTTAAGAACCTCTATGAACTTCTTCATTGCTTCTCCATACTTGCCTTCTTCCATTGCTCCTTTTCCTAGACGATAGGCTGTTTCTGTATCCTGTAAAAAAAGTAACTTTGTTTTAGATTCTTTATTTATTTAGTTATTTATTGTACACACACAAAAATACAGAAAATAAGAAAGTAAAGTTTATATTCTTTATTTGCATTTGCAGATTTATGTATTTGCTAGTTAGCAAGCACCACAATATTTGGTCACATTTCTTTCCTTTAATTAAAAAATATGCATTACAATACAATACAATATAAATACTTTATTGCATGCAAACAAAATACTGTACATGGATACCTGTATGGATACAGTAATAGTAATAGACTAGAGCTCTATCTATATTTGTTGCTGTTGTTTAAAAAAAAAGTAATATTATTTTCTCAGGTGGTGGTGCGTGTAATCAAGATTTACTCCAAACTCCACCATGGCTGATGAAGAAGATGAAGGTATAGTATTTTCTCTTTGATTTCATTCAATTATTTATTTCTTACATTTTATTCCTCATTCATATGTTTTTATTACATATAGTCCGTGTCATAAATTACTATACACTTTTATTTAACTATTTCTTTTTTAATTTATA
Source organism: Teleiodes luculella (assembly GCA_948473455.1). NCBI lineage: Eukaryota > Metazoa > Arthropoda > Insecta > Lepidoptera > Gelechiidae > Teleiodes > Teleiodes luculella. The sequence goes on from OX419585.1 coordinate 3,907,127, forward strand.
CAGTAGAGACACCAGTGGTGGAAGAAAAACCTGAAGAGGAGGTGCAGCCAATTCAAGTGACAGAAGAACCGCTCGCGCCGCCTAAGTATGAGGTGCGCCCTTTGATTGGAGAAAAGTGAGTTCTATTTTGGTATCCATAAAGAATGTTATAAAGATTTTCCTGTCTCTACATAAGATTTAATTTCGCCTTTAAGGGGCCTACAGGTGCTAAGTGGCGCCCCCACCCTTTAAAAAATAATAACTCGAAAAATAATAATCAATATTTCAAAAATCTACAACGGCGAGGAACTAGACGGTGTTCTGTAGGATATATATAAGCCATTAACTTTATTTATTATATCTCGCTAGTAGTTAAAGATGGAACAGTTGCGGAAAAGGGCCTCTTTTCATAGGTAAAGTTTTATGAAGGGAAAGGATATGCCATTGAGCTACACGCATAAAGCATCAAGGGCAGGAGTACGACAATATGATATGATTAGACGATTACTACGACGCTGTGCCTAGAGTTGCCTAAATAATCTGGGTGTGTGTAGTCACAGATTAATAAATACATAGTTACTAAGTGTAGTTGCCGTATGGCGTCGTTCGTGTGTCGCGCATACAATCAGTAGCCTACTATGTAAGTAGCGACAGGCTCGAGAAACTGTTAAACGCGACATATTGACAGAACTGCTATGGCTGTAATGTCACTTAAAGACCCTTAAAGACCCCCTACACTACGCGTCTTTCGAGCGTCGACGTCGTGCGCCGCGCATACAATCATCCGCGTCTGTCTTTTGTTTCACTCGCCTTGCTACCTGTAGGCCTACTATGTAAGTAGCGACAGGCTCGAGAAGCTGTCAAACGCGACATATTGACAGAACTGCTATGGGGGATATTACATTATAAAAGATATATGTATGATCAAAGATCTTTGACGCAAAGATTAGAAAGGGACGCAGTTATGCGTTAGAATGAGATACAAATGGCTCTAATGTCACTATGTCGCGTTTGACAGCTTCTCGAGCCTGTCGCTACTTACATAGCTCCCTGTATACGTTAAGTAAAATATGAACATAATGATGGTGTTTGTTCAGGTTCCAAGCGCAGAACGTGCGCGATATAATCCAGCAGACGATGCAGGAGCAGCTGCTGAGCCGCGCGTACAAGGCGGACCAGGTGCAGCGCTGGTGCCGCATGATCGCCAACGGCATCCGCACGCGCGTGCAGGCGCTCAACATGAAAAGGTACCACACACACACACACACAGTCACAACTCACACGTCAATAATTCTAGTCAGACATCCAGTGCTAGAAAAATAAGCCCCGTCTACTACGTGTCTACATAAAGCCGTGTACACAAACACGTTTGGACGTGGCCTAAACAGGACAAAAATGAACGCATTAGGGCGTCCGCTAAAACATTTACTTATTTATTTATTTGTTATAAAACTAGTTTATTATAAAATTAATTTTTATAAAATTAGTAAATTATTCTTTATTATATTAGTTATATACTTTATTACTTAGTAAATTATCCTTTATAGTAAATTAGTTCCATTGAAATTCCGCAATATGGCGAGGCTACTTATTTCTTTGGTCGGGCTTTAAGGACATATAATTTACAAAAAAACTCATATTAGTTTACTGCTGCACTCCTACTCCCATAGCAAACGGGTTGGAATTTCAGCTGTTCTTGGCTATTGTAAATGTCGCTCCCACGAAGGACGGAAAAGAGAGGATATTTTTATACATTTTCGACCAATTTTTGTTGGGCCCAGTATAATGATTATAATGAATCCTATTTGTATTATTTCAGGTACAAAATAATAGTATACACACACATAATAGAGATGAAAGGAGCCGGCGTGAAGTGCGCCCAGCGCTGTCTATGGGACCCCGAGACCGACGATTGGGCGGACGACTTGTATAGGAACGACACTATATTCTGCTACTGCATCGTCTATGGCGTTTACATGTACTAGGGCGCTAGAGATTGTAGGCGGTAGCACTTTGACTTGCACCAAAATCGGCACTAGAAATGGACGAGTAAATAAGTGCCTTTTTTACACTTTACGATTACATGATTTTAATCATGGTATAGTAATTAATATACGGCGCTAGGTGTTCTCCTATATCACGTGACGCTTGGACTCGTTACGTCATCAGCGATAGACAAAGTGCTAAATATAGTAATTAATGCACGTGCAAGCAGAATAGTCAGCATATTTTAATAACGATTTTGAAAATAACCTTTTTTCTGTTACTCTGGGTATAATTCAATAATTCTTTAATTATGTTGCATTCAGTGTAGGTTTTGTTCAGCTTCTTCAAATCTGTCTGGAAGAGGCTATCTAAGCAATGAAGACCGACTGCAATACGTCTAATTATCACGTTGCAGTGGTCTTTGGCATTAAAATTTCCCGATTCCTCAAGCTCAAATCATCTATAATCATAGACCTCTTCTGGTGTCTGAAACAGTAAACTTTATACAAAGAGGGTAGTTTAAATACTCACCAGTATTGCCTTTCTAGGCCTGCGCTTGTAAAAGATTATTATAATTTTGACAAGGGTGGTGTTAGTTTTTATTGATATCGACTGATGTAGTAGTAGTGTTTGGTTTAAGAACTTTCGAGATAGAGAGCTTATTGCTTTAACTTTAGTGACTAGTGTGCACAAATGTGAACCTAAACGATTTGTTAAACACTTAGGGCAAACTTATTTTAAATTATTGAACCAAAGAGTTATGAGTTGCGCGATTATAAAACTAGGGACTCAAGTTCTTTTCTAACACTACTGTAAAGACTTTTTTAAGTTTTTTTATTACGTAAATTTACTTCAAGACTAGATTTTTTAAGCCAGCATAGTATTTACTCTATCTATGCCAATGTATTTCAGCGATTTTTCATGTTAATAGTAGATACCTACAATAAATTCCTACTCTCTATCTATATGTAACTTGTTCATTATATTATTTCATACTTTTTTTTATCTCTTCTACTTTTATATTTTACCTTCATTCGCATAGATGCTACCACTGTACATTTCGTTAATATCATGATTAATATTCGTTTTTAAGACTTATGAATTATGGAAATAAGTTAGAGTTAATAAATTTTTAAACATTAGATGTAGTTTGACTGATTCTATTTAATATAGGTATGTAATTAGATTTGTTTAAATTTATGTATTTAAAAAGAATATAATATATATTTCCCCAAAGATAAATACCTAACGTAGCTATTGGACAATTGTACGATTGCTATAAGACATTATTTTGCTTTGCGACTTCGCTTTGAGCTAGCTAACTAAATATTGTGCTATTGTCTTCTCTAGTTCCTTCGTTTATTTGTAACGCAATGATTTATGAAAACTTGTTAACCCGTCCAAGCATGCATATCCATCCTATTTGTGGTTTTGGTTTATTGACATAACTATTTATCACACAATTCAACCGTCTGTCATCTGCGCTATATTTGTGATATGAGATAATTTCATTTTCACATTCTTGTTAATTCAACACACAGGCGCGTCTTGATGGTTAGAATACATACTACATAATTCATTGTATTTATTCTATGGTACCCTGAGTAGTTCACACGTTTTAAAAACCGGACGGAATGCAGATTTATCGCGCACACACCAAGCGACTACGCTTCTTCTCATCCCATCGATGCTTATCGCAACTTTTGATTTTATGCGCTATCGATGTTCCCTTTTATTGCTAATCTTCTTATCGAGTGGGTTTCGAGGTTAACCTACCTCACCAACCCTGGTGTCGTTGTTGAGCCGCCTTAGGCTTCCGACATGGCTCCAATAACGACTACATCCGTAGATAGTAGCCGGGACCAACGGCTTTACGTGCCTTCCGAGGCACGGAACATCTTTCTTTTCGGACAATCAGGTGATTCAGCCTGCAATGTTCTAACCAAACTGGGGAAAGTCTCACAAAGTCATATTCGTTCAACGGACCCCTACCAGGAATCGAACCCGGAACCTCCGTAACGTCAGACGAGCTTTTGACCACTCGACGACTTATGATATGACCGGAGTATATTTTTACCTGTAGAGACTTCAATCCCTTGAGGATGTTGGTGTACTGTTTGCAGAGGCCGCACTGCACCATGAACTCTTTGACGTCATGCGGCACGGCAACAACGTTGGGGCACGGCCGGTCCGAGTCACATCTGGAGTTAAATAGTTTAACATTAAATAATGCATTACATTTTTGATATTCTTATTGTCTAAAATAGTGACCGGGTGATTTACAGGCGCTGGTTTCCTTTGTTTCCTCTATACCATCTATACTAGATTCTTATGATGGCTAACATAATATAAAGCGTTTTAAGCACATCTCATCACACGTGCATCTAATCCTTGAGTCTTTTTATCCTAATTTGATAGCCGTAGAGGTCCTACTCCGTTTGATTGTTTGTTTTTAAACACTTTATTGCATATAAGCAATCATTATGCAAAGGCAGACTTATCTCATTGTATTTCTTCCAGTCAACCATCTTCGTTAAAGAAATATGCTACTCATTTCATTTAGATAAAACTGGGATATCGCAAGTCTGGTCATTATAGAGATCCTAACTAAGCCAAGGGAAGTCTTCGCCCAGCAATTTATGTACATAAGCCAGCACATGCGACATTCGCACTACGAAATTCACCCCTACCGCTAGGGAATACAGCATAGCTCAACATGTCCAGCTGCATGTGCTGGCTATTTTGTACTATACATTGTCTTTCGGGTATATTATGTCCTTTGGCTGCAGTAGTTTTTCTTTAATTTATTACAGACTTACTTGAATCTCATATAATTCTCGTTCATCTCCTCGTACATGGGCCAGTTCTGCTTGCAGGGTATGCAGCTGCAATCGAACCAGTATTGTTCCTTTAGGCTCGCCTGCCGCTTCTCCTTGGGAACTGTTGTGAAGATCGGACCATAGTTTTCCGCCACCTCGTCTCCTTTCTTTATATTCTTGACGGCTTTCACGACCACGTACGGTCCACAGAAATACCTGTAGAGTACGCCTGGAATTTATTTCATAGCAAACAAAGAATACACGAGCCAAGTGTTGTCCGTTTATTATAGCTAGAGTTTCTATCACACGACATGTTTCAGGCGCAAATAATGAATTAACTCCGTTTTTGTTTGCTTTATTACACCCTTCAGTCGTTAAAAATTGTTTAAAAAAACTCTACATACATACCTGACTACACTAGGATCACACGAATGATTAAACAATGCCAAAGTCGGGAATACTGCGCCAGCCAAAAACACTGACTTTCCCTCATGTTTTATAATATTTTGGTTCGCTTTTTTCGGCTTGGGGCATTGTAGCTCGAACACCTCGTGGGCATTGAACTGGAGAATCTGAAGATTCTTCAATATAAGACCGCCCAACAGAGCAACGTCGTCCTTATACTTGTCATCAACAGCCATGGATTTTATCTCATCAAACGTTACAGGTTTATCTCTTGGCTTTCCTTCGAAATAGCCACTAATTTCTAGCAACTTCACCAGGAATGCTGTCATTTCAGTTCTATGCAATATGTCTTGCGTGGTTCTCTTATCTTCGTGAGACACTAAATGGAATATATTCCTGTAATCTTCAGTTTTGTACTGTCCAGTCGGTTTGTCCTCCAAGTATTTTGCAATATTTATGAAATAATCCTTGTTGTATTGGGTGATCATCCTCAAAGCAATGAGACAAGTGATAGAGCATCCTGACTTCCACAGGATAGGAAGGATGTAACATTCATAACCATGGTATGACTTCTGAGCAGTTTCTTGACATTTTTCACTGCAGTATATTACGTTCGGACAATTTGGACAAACCAGTGGAATAGGACATCTGAAAAAATTGCAAAATTTTTATTTGAACAACAATGTAATAAAGTATACGAATAATCCAAGCTAAAAAGGTCAATATAAATTGTAATGTCTAATGAGATGACCGCTTACTTGAGGAAACAATTTTGGCAATGCGAACTTGAGTACTCCGCCAAGAGGACTCCACTATGCGGCTTTTCAATCAACAAAGTTTCTCCTGCCACAATATCTCTGGTTGCCGTTGCAAATCTTCCTCTGACGTCATCATAGTCTATCTGTATCGCTTCGGAAGCAGCAGGATACTGCGGGTTCTGCTTCCCTGGTAACTTGGGTTTTGGTGGAGTCTTCTTCAAGGGTTCTGGATCTTTTGGGTTACCGGCCAATACTAGGCCTTTGTTGAGCATTTCAAGCATAAGTTTAGCGTCGGTGCGCATTTTAGAACGTTTATCTTTATCTAACTTTGTGGCCTCGTCCAGGGAGCTGATTGTGTCTCTGTAAACGACATAAAAGAAACTTAAGTATGGTACCGAATAACCGGCAAAATCCTAACTGATACCGACCGAATGGATTTTTTATCTGGTTCCGTTATCATTTCAGGTATTATGAATATTTTGAACCCTATCAATGTGTTTTTTTGTTAACAACCACTTCTATTTACGATTTACTTATTTTATGTTTCCGTTCCGGACGCTTAGGTTACCTAGAAGAGATTTCTACCACAGCAATATTACGCCTTTTGGCTCTTCTATTTTATATCTTTCTGCATTGCCTATACTTTGGTGTGAATCACTACATAGTATAAAACAAAGTCGCTTTCTCTGTCCCCATGTCCCTATGTCCCTTTGCATGCTTAAATCTTTAAAACTACGCAACGGATTTTGATGCGTTTTTTTTAGTAGATAGAGTGATTCAAGAGGAAGGTTTATATGTATAATACATGCTTAATATACTTAAGGAAAACCCACAATAACCATTTTCCCGTGCGGAGCCGGGGCGGGTCGCTAGTAGAGAATATTCTTAGTATATTGACATAAAAAAGAAACGGCAGGGTGCCCCAGTATCAAAGTGTAATAAAATAAAGGCCTTACTGGAAAGCCTTGATGGACTCCTGGTTTCTTTTGAGTATCAGCAGGGTCCGGGCGCGCCTCTCGAAGACCTTGTAGCGCAGGTGCCTTGGGTACCCCAGGGCCAGGCAGCGCTTGATGTCTGCCAGCGTCTCCTCGTACTGTTCCAGGTGGCTCAGAGCTGCTGAGCGGTTCGCCAGGAGTATTGACATCTCCTCCGCTGAGGAAGAATATTTAATTGAATGTAATATAAAAAAATATCAGTGATTTTGAGTAAGAAACATGCAGGTAATTTTGAAGTTTAAGTAAGGATCCCTAATTTAAAAAAAATAGCCTATGTTAGTCAGGGATCATGTAGCTTCCCAACAGTGAAAGAATTTTTGAAATCGGTTCAGTAGTTTCGGAGCCTATTCGATGCAAACAAACAATCAAACCTTTCCTCTTTATAATATTAGTATAGATATTTTTCATAATTCTAGACTCGGAAGGAATAAGCACCTAAGTCCTTTCCAAGTCTTTAAGACTTAAGTGCTTATTCCTGCCGAGTCTAGAATTAAACAATTACATTTTTAAAATAAATATCATAAATATAAATAAAATAAAATAAATAAATAAATATAAAAATAAATATATATTATTATTATTATTATTATCATTTATACGATTAAATTAGAGAATTATTTTTTATCTAAAAAATCACAACAAAGTAACAAGTAAGATAAGTAAGGCTTTGATGTGAACACAAGTAGTAGGTACTAAATATTATTATCTTTATTATAGGTAGGTATGGAAGTAAAACGCTACATTTGCATTTCCCTAATAATAATAAGAAGTAGCCGAATCACACTTACTCTCTTTCTTCGGCATATACACCATGCTCTGGCTGTATAACTCCAAAGCTTTGGCCCAGTTGCCTTTGAGAACCGCATCACCCGCCTCATCCTTCAACTGTTTAGCCTTTACCATGTCCTTTTTCACGGGAAAATCTCCACCGCTCTGACATTTTTCCACGTCGTTAGTCAAATCGTAGTGCTTAATGGCTGGAAGACTGCACAGGTATGACACTCGCTTGGCATTGCTTTCTAGATTAGTGAAGTTATTTCTCGTCACATCATCAATCGCACTGTTTATGGAGTCGTGGAATTTCTTGAAGAATCCCTTAGGTTCGTCCGGCATGATTGGTTTGTTTCACAAATGGAACGTTTAGAATACGCACGTGTTTTAGAAAATTTTAAGGCGTTTTTTTAGGTTAGCAGTGAAATGCGTACGGAGCCGGTCGACTAGATTCATCTGTAGGCGAATGTTCAGGATTTCTATTTTTAAATCCGAGATGTCGATCTGTTCTTACTTCAGACCGCTGCTGCTAGAGCGCTCTCGAAGTCGCACGATGCATTCATGTTGCGACAAATATTCATTTCGAGAACAATATAGAACATAATTAATTGTATAATAATGATTTTTTTTATGAACGTATCACACTTATAAAGGCGAAAGTTTGTGAGTGTGTGAGTGTATATGTTTGTTACTTCTTCCCATATAAACGGCTAGAGTGATTTTTATAAGATTTGGTATAGAGTTAGCTGATACCCTAGATGAACACATAAGCTACCTTTTACCGTGGGAAAACACCTCGTTCCCACGGGAGAAAATTGCTAACGCGGGCAGAGCCGCTGGGCAGAAAGCTTGTTTATTTACTATATAAATATAAAATCGGTTGTGGTGCCAGTCTCGCAACAAATTGGTATTAATTAGTTTTTATTATAAGAGCCAGAGCTGTTGTCGATCTCACGACATTCAAAATCTGATAAGCAAGCAATTTTACATTTCACATTTAGCCAATATCAGTCAGCCCTTCACATTTCAACAAAGTATTCGGATAACGCAATATCGAAAATCAAAATTACAATAACAAAACATGTTTAACCTCTCAAAGATATTTTTGTGGAGCAAAGACCTTTAAGACTAGTTTTATTGAGGTGTATTGATTTCTAGTCCGTTTGCAGTCTAGCTTAGATTGCGTAATTTTTCATTCATACATAGTACGTTTTTATAGTGTCTTACTAATCAAATGTTATCAAAATCACATTTATATTATTAGGTATATTCTTAGAGAATAAATATACATAGAGCACGCGCATCGCTCCGCTGCCTTTATTTTATGTCAAGCGTAAGCAAATTTTGGCAGATTATGTATGGGCGGTGAAATCAATAACATTTTTCTTTTTTGATTTGTTCCTCAAGTCATGTTTGCAACTTATGACTGCACATTTCAAAATGTTCTCCTATTAAATTTATTATTTTTACCGGGAAAAATAATCAGCTCCGATAGCCGTTTGATACTAAACGAACGCGCTGAAGATATTCGGACTGTTCATATCCGTGCTTACGGTTCATACTCGATTAGGCGTACTCTATCTCTCCCAGAAAATTTTCTATTTATACTCTAAGGGTATATTATATTCATGAATTAGATGTAAGAATATGTCTGGATCGTAGCAAGTGGAAGGTAGTGTGTGGTACTGCCATCACCTCAAGGAAAGATACTACTCTTATATACCTACGCTATTTCCATACCCAAAGGTTGCCTGGTAGAAATTGATACCTACCTTAGCAATAAGGCCGCCTTTTGCCTCTTCTGTTTTGTTCTGTTTTTCTGTTCATTTCACGGTGTACGTATTCTGTTTCTGTGTTTGGTGTCAATAAAGTAATTTTTTTTGTAAAGTAAATTATTTTGTAGGTATTGTTAAGAGGCATGACGAAAACTCGCATATTGTTTTTAATAAGAAAGTTAGTAATCATTAAAATAATTATTTTCATTTCCCCAATAGATCACTGAAATTCCTTCTTCTCAATCGCTTTTCAGCGTTTTAATACTGTTGTTAGTGATCAATAAATATAATTAATAGTTTAAAAAACTCTTACTCGCGACCGTTTAGGACCCACGGAAGACCAGCGCCGTGGCCCAGCCGGGCGGCGGCATTTCGCTGAGTGGGGCCCTTTTTGTGTGGGTGTCGCAGCACAGAGGGATGTTTAGTTGTATCGTTCGTGTTTCATGTTATGTATAGTGTTAAATTATGTAGTAATTGTTTTCTTGCCTTATTGTCTTATTGTTTTCTGTGTTGTGATGTCCTACAAATAAAGTTTTCTGATTTCTGATTTCTGATTTCTAGAAAAACACGCTTAAGATGCTTACTTGAAGAGTTACGCCTTACCTTTGGGATTCTTCATCAGACCCTGGTTAAGTGGTCACCTCACCTCGCCAATATAAAGGTCTTATTTAGACAAATCAAATGAGCTCAAATTCGGGGGGTTTACTAGTAGCCGTTGAAGAGTTCCACTATCCACCTTCCGGCTCCAGCATCAGATCAGCTTGTTTGTATCAAATTATTGTGTTGTCATTGGAGTTACGTATACATCCGAAATTTCACTACGCTACGACCCTTGGAAGATGGTTAAATTTGTTACCTTAGATTCCATTACATACTTAGTTACCTACAAGTGGACCTAATATAAAGCGTGTAAAAATAGTTGACCTCATCACAATTCGTTCGAGCTGGGGTCTGTGCCCTGACATCTGGAAACATCAATGACGACGGTCAACAAAAACTCAATCTAATGCCGCAATCATCGTACGGTCGGCGGGCCAATGACTGATGCCTTTTTTGCCACTCAATCAGGCAGGGTTCACCACTGTCTACCGTTGCATGTTATTATAACATTAAATTAAATATTTAAATAACCCCCGCCACAAAACCGACACTTAGATCACCTCAATAAAAAAAAATATCTGAAGATATTTTCTTGGAGTCTCGATTATGACACCTTGCAAATATAAAAAAAAACTAGTTCAAAATCGGGGCATCCGTTTAAGGGGCTCCCCTATGCTAAGTGGCGCCGCCATCCGTTAAAAAATAATAACTCGCGAAGTATACATTTTTTATAAAATCCGGACGGTCATTTTAAAGATTTGGTGCTATAGTATATATAGCGGCCATAAACTGTATTTATTATAGTCCGCTGTAGTTACAGATAGAAAATTTGCTAAAAACGGCCACTTTTGGCAAATTTTCTATCTGTAACTTCATCGAACTCAAACTAACAGAGTTGATGGCTTCTGTATATCCTAAAACACCAAATCTTTAAAATGACCGTCCGGATTTTATAAAAAATGTATACTTCGCGAGTTATTATTTTTTAACGGATGGCGGCGCCACTTAGCATAGGGGAGCCCCTTAAGAGCTACCATGCCACAGACAGACAGATAGACACATACGTCAAACTTATAACACCCCTCGTTTTCGTCGAGGTTAATGATATTAAAAATATCGTAAACAAACTATTTTTGTTGATATTTAGTTTGTTTTTATGGTAATTTTAGTTTTGGTGTATTGGACTACTTAATCTATTTTTAGACCCGACCCGAAATCGGCGTACCTGCTACTTTGCAGTCGTAATTATTGAGTTGTTTTTGTATAATGAAACAAAAAATATTATTATCTGTCTCAAAAGTACGATGTCCATTTTTTTATTACTAGTTATCAACCTACTTAATAGCGTCTAATATATATACTTAGTTAATATTTCACAAGTATCCGCATGATAATATTTATGATAAATACCTCAAAGTCGAAAAGATTCTATTAGGGGTAAGATTTTACAAAATGAAAATTTTCGACGTCAAATGAAGTAAATAAGCTTTGCTCAGCTCAAACCAAGGCTGGCTACCTTATACAATACAATACAATACAATATTCTTTATTGACACCAAAATAAACAGTACACAAGAAACATTTTTAAACAAACACAAGAGGCAAAAGGCCTTATTGCTAAGATAGTAATCTCTGCCAGGTAACCCTTAAGTTGGAAATCGCGCACAGAAAAGATTGAGCGGGTTGAGGCTATTCAATAATGTAATAAATAGACTACATACTAATGGAAATACATAAAATACAGACATTGTAGTATCTTTATACTAGCTAGGACATAACTTATCCTAGAAATCAGTATTGACGTATCGCCCCTAAGCGTATTCACCGCGTAAGAATATAATGGCGAATTCCAACATTTCATGGTGTTCTTCCATTCCATAGTATAGGATCCACGGCCGGCTGCTCACGACCTTCTGATGCGCAGAACAAGCTCTGACGCACTTCAACGGACAAAAGCTTCAAATTGTAGCTATTACACCTATTACCGATCTTGTGCGAGCTGGCGATCCTTCAATTGCACGGCATTTTGTTTTGTGACCGACTTCTTGTTATGTAACCTTTGAATAATGTTTAGTACTCATGTCACAGCCCGCTGCTTATTTTTGTAACATGATTTTTCCCGCGGTAAAAATGGCGAATTGCCTGTACAGTACATATTGCCAAATTTTCTGTCATTTACGAGCAATAACGTAGACTTCAGGGTTTCCTGTAATCTGTGTGTACAGAACTATTATCAGTATTTTTATGGTCCAGTAGTATCGGAGTAAATTGAATATCGATCATAAAGGGTACCGTCTTTTTAAATTTGAGTACGGAACTCTAAAACAATCATCAATTCATCGCTCCGTTTAGAATTAAAAGAAGGACAAACAAATTAAGAACTTCCACATTTTTAAGTCCGGGATTAGCATGATTTACTGTTTAAACCTTTAATCTAATCAACATGGGTAATTTCTTCGCAGTGAAGGTATTATCTCCGATAATGACCCAAATTACTGTTGCAAGAAATCTAGGTAAGGAGTAGGTAATTTAGGTTTAATACGATATTTTGAAAAATGTTAATTGTCCAATTTATTACTGGCGCATACCGTCAGTAAAAAAATATTTGTATTAAATTGTATTTATGATTCATGTGCTGTATACGTTTTTATATCGTCATTTTGGTTAACTGAGAGATTACGGAATTGCCATACTTAACCTAGTGCAATTCTTCGAATGCACTTGTTACATAAAGTTCTAAGAACATAATAAGTATTGTAGTAATAATGCTTAGAAAAATGATATATTAAAGGATTTTTCCTTAGTAATTTTAATAATCCTACTTCCTACTAATATTATAAACGCGAAACTTTGTGAGGATGGATGGATGTATGGATGTAAGGATGATGGATTTTAATGGATTTTAATAAAAATTTACAATAATACAGCTTATACATAAGAATAACACATAGGCTATAAATTATAAAGATATTGTGTAAATCCAAGTGTAAATTGTCCAAAATATATCACGATAAGTACTACATTCACTTTAATGTTTATTATTGTTTTGACGTGATGTCATATTCAATTCTTCCATGGAGAAGAAAAAAGAGAGTTAAGTTTTTTACTTAAGTGAGCGGAGTTGCGGGGCGGAAAGCTAGTGCATGATAAAGTTGTGACGCACTGTCAGTCTTGACGGTATCTTGTAATTTGTGTAATTACAACTTTATATTGTTTATAGGTAGGTATAAAACATACCGGATGGATTAAGTAAGTCTTGAAATTGATTATTGTGGAGGAAGCTACGTAGACTGTGAAATAGTGTAATTTGAATACCAATTATCATTTTATTATTCTTTTTACATAGTTTGTTGTGATGTGTAATAATTAATGACTTGTATGCACTGTATGTTTCCTGTGTGCCGACTAAATCTCTGTTCACCCCGCAGGATGACCTGAACTTTGTGAAAATGTGAACTATGTTAATGACTAGGATCGATATAAAATGATTTTTTTTCTATTGACTTAACACCAAGGCAGTAGAGTAAAAAAGCAGACTTCAAGCTATCTGCGTTGGGGCTCCCCCCGCGTTAAGTTATTCCTGTGAAAATGAGGAATTTTCCCGCGGTAAAAGGTAGCTTATGCTATTTCCCAAGGTATATTTCGGTAGTTTCGGAGCCTATCCAATGCAAACAACAACCAAGACTTTCTTCTTTATAATATTAGTATATAAACTAGAAATGTGCAATAATGAGGAAAGGTAAACCAAGAAGGGCTTCTAGATATCCATTTGGATTGCATCTAGTTACAAACCAGTAGACTCATACATGCAGCGATGCGAACGCTCTTATGTAACAAATATTACATTTTCCCCACTAACCCAATACATATATTATATTATATTTTTTTTGTATATTTGAAATTGTAATTAACTAACTATCTCTTATGACTTAGCCAATATAGTATGACTCCTATTTTATTACTTTTTCAACAGATGTCGTCTGTTAGCGTATTTACTACCTATAAATCGAAGCGAAAAATGAAAATAATTGAGCTTGGGCAGGGACTTGAACCCGCATCTCTTTGACTCCTATTTTATTGAAATTCATTTATACGGGATTAATATAAAATAACCCTGTATTCATCTATGATTTTATTTCTTAACCATTAACGCCCTATTCAAAAGTTCAAAACTGTCGTCTACGTAGCATTGTTCGGTTCCGGTGCGGATAGTACCATTATACTGTATACTTCTGTACCAGTCCCGCAGCCTAGTCGGCAGTGCGCCTGTCTTCGAAGCATATCATCACGGGTTCGAACCCCGCTTAGAGCAACTTGATCCCGGAATCGAGCGTGTTTGCCTTGTGTGTGTATTTTGTAGATTTATTTAAGAACAATATCATACAAATACTTTACAGCACGTAAACAGGATATAGTACATAGAAAATTTGTACCTACAGAGACTACAGAGCTAGGCAAAAGGCGGCCTTATTGCGGCTAGTATATATTTGTTTATATTATAATATTATGTATGTATAGCTATGCCTAGTTAGGGGTTAGATGGCCTTATGTGAGATTTGTCCATATTGATTTATTTTATTGTTTCGTTTACCTATAAGTACTTTGTATAAATAAGAAAATATCATCGGCTCATCATTTCGATTTATTATACGATGGCCGGATCAAAGGGCCGTATGCATCTCGCGTCTTGCGTTGCGCCCGCGCATGCATGTCAAATCTCACGTACATAGGTCACTTCCTGTCTGCGAATAATGCTAAAGTACTATGTGATGCAGAATAACATATGTCGCATCTAATAACTTGCGCTTTATTACAATGTTATTCCTTGACTGTACATCCTGAGATGTTATTAAAGAAGATTTGTATTCAGAAGGTATATTATATGAGTTGAGTCCACTATTATATATTAATGAGAACTTAAATATGCTTGATGATATCATGAAAGTATATTAAAAGTAGGTCTCGTTATATTTTTATTTACTTTAACATTTTTACAGTTGACATGGCTAGTGAGCCAGCTAGTGCATAATAATATTTAAGTACCCAGGTGGCAAAAGTAATTAAAACTCTCTTTGTCCTATTTTGACATATTTTGTGATTCTTGCACTTCCTTATTACTTGTCTTCTATTAAAATACTTAGTAGACCTTAATCTATCTCAATGCAAAAAATCTGTTCAATCCGTTGCTTAGTTTCATTGACAACGACAAACAAACTTTCGCATTTATAATATTAGTATGTACGTCCGGGAAAATTGTTCTCCAAAGGTTACCCATCTCAGCGGAAATAACGTCTCTGCCAAAGCAAGCACAATGCTTATCACCTGTAGATTACAAATGCATCCATCAATATTCTAATGGTATCAGCTGTTCTGATTCGGCCGCCATTGACACTGCCAATGCTTTTCTTCTACTAACTATGGACTGCTTCCTATAGTAACCCGAGCAGAGTAGGAAAATTAGAGGAACTAACCTATGTAGTTCCAAAAGTTTTAGTTATAGTTTTAGTTTAAGTTATAGGCAAACTTTTTCCTTATCAATTGCTATAGTTTTACATCTGTATGGTACCTACAATTCTTTTTTTTTAATAAGCAATTCTTGTGTTCTATGTTTGGACGCAACGATTTGTTTGTAATTTCACTCAAAAGAGAAATAGAAGAAAGAGTTTAAAGAAGGAAACGTTTAAATACAGCGAAAAATTATCGAGTTACTTGCTAGTGTTCTCATTTGAAAGTAATTAATTAATTTACTAGATTACGATAAAAGTGCGCTACAAGGTACCTTTTTAAATTTTTGCATCAACTTTCCGCAATTTTCCCCAACGACCTTGCAATGACGTCACAAAATTTACATATCATATTATTATCATGCACATATTTAACCGCAGTTTATCTTCTAACCGCGATAAGGTGCAATAGCGCCGCTGGACACTTTTATCGCGCTAAGAACACATTATGTCACGATAACATATCACTTTCTACACTTGCCCGGCGCCTGAACTGGAGATGATGTTACTCTGTTACTATTAGACATGTAATGTTTGTTTTAATCATAGTTTTTAAGTAGCAAAGCAAGTAAAGCGTATAATCCTAAAAATAGTTACGTAAGTGGTATAATATTTCATTTCATTTCATTGTTTGCATTGAATAGGCTACGAAACTACAGAACCGATTTCAAAAATTCTTTCACTTTTGGGAATGTACGCGTACGTTATCCCCGGGTAACATAGGCTATATTTTAGCTGGATTCTGCCTTTATATTTGCCCTCCAGTTTTTTATTAAAGAGTACGTATTATATTTTGAAACATGTTTATACCTTTTTGTTCTGATGGTAGTTATATTAATGCGTGAAATTAAATCTGCTATTGTTGAAGTGTTTTACGTTTGTCTAATTATTGTCTAAAATTACAGCAATAAACATCTGCAACCTATTCTTTAGCGAACTAATGGATTAACAGGGAAATACCAAACTAGGTTTTTCTGGCATCAATTTATTCAATTATTTGCTCAAATTGATAACCACCTATAATAAATCTTGGCGTAAAAAAGTGTACCTACATAACTATATTTTTTGTAAATAATTTAAAATGTTTACACAGAAGCATATTAGGTATCCTTAATACGATAGATAGGATGTCCTTGTATATTATCGAATGAATGATTGCATTCTTTATATTATTCATACACATCCTTTTATTATTATTATCAGAATTTTCACCTATTCCTCACGGTAATTTTAAAATATATTAATATAAGGTTCAAGTTGGCATATAAAATGTAATATGAGGGAGTTTCAGTAGCTAAGAGAGTTACACTAAAACGATACCATTAGAGGCATCATCTGAGGACATTAGCAATGAATATGCATAAAATAGTGGTTGGCCAGCCAACGAAAATAAAGTGTAATCTTGACATGACATCATTATTGGAATAATCCCTATTGTGCCCTCCCACGCGTGAGGAATGTCCTACGAAACAAAGGATGTGAGGCAATCAAAGCATATTGACACCTACATGCATAAACACAACATGTGTTTATGTAGTCATATTTGCATTGTGTCGCTCTGGTAGGTCAATGTAATGATAGATGTCGGATTTTGTACAATATCCTACTAATATTATAAATTAAACTATCCTTACCAATTATAAATGCGAAAGTAACTCTGTCTGTCTGTCTCTTTGTTACGATTTCACGCCGAAACCACTGAACCGATTTTGATGCAATTTGGTACAGAGATAGAGTAGACCTTGGGAAACACATCTCATTCCCACGGGAAAAGTCGAATACCAAATGCGGGCGGGCAGCTAGTACTTAATATATACGAAACTTGTGAGGATGGATGGATGTATGCGTGTATGTTTGTTACTCTTTCACGCTAATATCTGAATGGATTTTAATGAAACTTTACAATAATATAGCTTATACAATAGAATAACAAAAAGGCTACCCTTTACCGCGGGGAAATCCCATACCCACGGGAAAAACTGTTAGCGCGGCCGAAGCCGCGAGGTGGCAAGCTAGTTACCGATATTAAATTGCGAAATTACACTATCTACTGTACTTTTGGACTAACATCTTCCTAGATTTGGTAGTGTTGCCATAATCTCTATGCTAGATGAGTTGATTTTTTGAGCAACGCTAGCGAACGCTGCTGCTTATTCCTTGGGTCAAGTGATGCGCGTATTACCATATTTCGGCGATAAGTAATTTTTTTTCATTGCTTGTATGATTTAAAATAGATTGTACAAAATGCGTGAATAATCAGAAGAAACGTATAAGTCCGGTGAAGCTTCATTCGTCGTATTTTTTCGACACAAGCATAGGTCGATCAACAACAAAAAAACACCGACTAAGGTATGTTTCTTTCCGTGGACCCTTGTTGGCATTTGAATATTTGCAGTAATAGACAATCAATAAATAATATAACCTATTCTAATATTATAAAGAGGACACATTTGATTAGTTTGTTTGATTGCATTGAACAGGCTCCGAAGCTATGGAACAGATTCTAATGAAACTTGGTACAAATATAGAATAAACCATAGGCTACCTATAGAAACATAGGGAAGAACATAGGCTACCTTTTACCGCAAGAAAATTGGGAAAAACTGTTGGCGCGGGGGGCGTAGCTGCGGGGCAGTGTATAGATAGAAACGTGTATTTTTTAAACTCTCCGCTCCGCTGATTGAATAGGTTCAATATCACGACATTCACTGCAATGCATTAAAATAATACAATATTCCTTTGTCAAATATTTAAAGTAGAAAAACAATAAGTCGTTAAGCCCAGGTGGTTGACCAAGCGTATACTAGAGTGACCAGTGTCCACGCTTGGCAAACTGTTACGCGAACTATAAGTATAACAATATACAATGTTATAATTATAAAATAACTAAAATTTGTTATTTTAAATAATAAGTTTAGTGTACTAGAGAAAGATAACTAACTTAAAAATACAATTATTCTGACGCATAAATTACAAACAAATCAAGAAATAAATTAATATAAAGTGTACTTACAAAAATGTGCACGAGGTGCTTGTCGAGAAGCCGTCGTTCCGTCCAATCTCTCAGCCCGATGCCTCACAGGGGTAAGACACCCCCCCACACTAGTGTTTTCCGAGCGTCGACGTCATATAGAATCATCTGCGTCCGTCTTTTGTTTCACTCACCTTGCTGCCTATGATTGTATGCGCGACGCACGACGACAACGCTCGGAAAACGCTAGTGTGGGGAGTCTCTAAGATACACCACAGGCACCTTACTTAGTACCACAAAAAATTTAGACAAGTGTTAAACGGCTGTCTTAAATATCTAGTAGTTGTTTATTAGTTGTCTTGACACCCACCAATGGGAAGTCGTATTAATTAGTATTCTGTGGTATTGGGAAGTTGTATTGTATTGAATGGAAATATACCTAAAGAATTGTAATTGACGGCTGCGTTCCTGCTTTTGCTTTCTTATGCCAAATATTTGGTATTCTGTGGCCAAATGCCTTCCAAGCGTAGGGACGCGGTTTCAAATCCCTCCTTGGGAAAATATTCTTCTGATCAGCACAGACACAGATCATTTGTTGCTTAGTTAGGTTTTTGTATATTTACCATTGTACGTTTAATATTAGCTGCTGTAATAGTGCTTTTCGATCTGGAATATGAATTTATTTATTTATTTTATTGGAGAAAAAGCGGATAAGAACGGAACTGAGTTTTCTTGGCCAAAGTCTTTAATTGACTCTTTATCAAAGATTTCTTTCTGTCTATACCTTTTTTATCTATTTAAATCACAGTGGTAATATAGCTGGATACGGCATTAACAAAAATACGAGCATGTACAGTCAAGAGCAGGTCAAAATGAATGCGTGCATCGCGATTATCTTCCTTATTTTGACGGACATAAGAACACTGCAAAGTGTTCAGCTTGACGTTGTCTTGACTGTACCTATTTATTCTTTTAGAGTGACTCTGATCGCATCAACGCCCGTGTAATTAGTGTGTCCGTCCTTTATGTAGCGTTCTCACCCACAGGCAAAGTTGCGGACAAACCGAGTTTTTGCACTTTGCAATTTTTCGCCACACAAAAAATGAGCTATTTAATTCTCGACTGTACCAATCCCCTACTATGAGTAATGAGTTATGACGATCTGATGATTGTGCATAAATAAAACTTATAAGAACATCTATTAAAAATAATTTATCACATACTTTAGCATTCACAAAAAAGCTTCTTGAATACCACAGTAATGAGCAGATGTGGAGGTACTAAAATTATATAATTTTTTTTTAGTGCAATATACCTATAGTATGTTCGCAATCACATCTGCAGACTACTACAAACTAGATAGGCTTTCAAGAACCAAAAATAAATATTTGAAAAACAAGATTGCTAAGCTAAATCATGCTTAAATTACGTCTCTGAAGGTGTAAAATATAGCAAATAACGCTTATGTCAATTTTCTTTCAAAAATAATTTGATTATCAAGTTCTTGCGAAAGGATTTTACACAAAATATTAATTTAAAATATTACATAGTCATTGTAAGTAGTAAAGTTGCTATACTTAACGAGATATCGACACTATTTCGACGACCCCGTAGCTTAGTTGGTAGTACGTCTGCCTACAAAATACAGGGTCGCGGGTTCGAATCCCGCCTAGGGCAAACATTCGTGTGACGAGCACTTGTGTTTGCCTTGTGTCTGGATGTTGTATATTTATATTATGTATGTATATCAGTTGTCTGGTCTGACAACCATCATAGTACAGGCTCCGCCTAGTGTCCCCATATACGCATTTATTTATTTAGTACTTGCTGGTACGTCGAGATAATTATGGTCAAGAAGTATCTGACAGAGTGTAAGCTTAGCATAAACTGAAAGGATGGTCTCAGTCAACGGATCTGATACTTTCTCAAAAAGCTAGTCCCGAAAATGAAAAAAAATATTATCCGATTAAAATTTCTATTTCGAATGGGAGTGTGGTGTTTTCGAGAAAAAATCCTAATAAAAGTTGTTTTAAACAATCGACTGAGCATATCCTTTCTGTCACTTCCACCCTGTGTGTATACCACCCTGTATGTATGTATGTATGTATGTATGTATGTATGTGCATACATACATACATACATACCACCCTGTATGTATGTGCCTATACATAATTTCTACATATTTATATTAAAGTACTATTTCATATGGTCACTTCCTTCCATAACATTATACCATATAGCTTTCTGCTGCGGCTCGCCCGCGTTAACAGTTTTTCCCGTAGGAATGAGGATTTTTCTCCCGGTAAAACGTACCCTATGTTATTTTTCAAGGTATATTCTATCTTTGTATCAAGTTTCAGTAGTTTTATTATAGTAGTTTTAGTTACAGTAGTTTCGGTAATTTTAGGTATTTTTTTATCACCTTGGGTTATGTATGGGTTTTAGTACACATTCTTATTTTTTTAAACAGAATACGGACTATGTTACCTGAGGATAGTGGGTAGCTAGAACAGTGAAAGAATTTTTGAAATCGTTCAGTAGTTTCGGAGCCTATTCAATGCGAACAATCAAATCTTTCCTCTTTATAATATTGATATAAATATACAATAATAATATTGGTACTCTGCAGACTGCAGTTTACATGGTAGGGGTACAGGCCAATGGCCAATGGCCAGTTTCTGTTCTACCTGCACAGATTTCTTAGTAATTGAAAGGGAATTCCGAATTCGTCTTAGACGAGATTTTGTTTATCATGCAACTATTTATTTCTTAAATCATGTTCAAGGTCACGAAACCAGTCATCAACCTTGGGTTTGGAAAAATAAGAGAAAGAGTAGTTGTTTGTACTATGTAGTACCTAAATACACACGGATATTGCTATATGAGGTTGGTGTCTGTTCTGTTCAGCTGTTCATTTCCCAATATTCTCAATTTCTTAAATATTTTGAAGTAGATTTTATGTTAACAATTAGATAATGTATTTTAACACTTGCGCATACATTTAAAAGTTAGAGTATATTATTACATGAATACATTGTAATAATATAGTGTGGCATCGGTTATGCCGTCTCTTTTACTTTTGATACTGGCCGCATGTTTGTTGGAAATTTAAATCATTTTAGAATTGATTAATTTTGATAGTTTCAGTCAGTTTTTATCTGATACTTTCCGGGAGCTGTTATAAAACGCTCCAGGAATTTGCTTTCGGGTTCTGCTTATCTTTTTATATTATTAATGTGATGTGCTATAGTATTTATGTGAAATAAACAGTTTAAGTACCGCATTTGTGTGTTTTACCTTCAGTGTAGGTCGCACATATTACAATAGCATCATCAGAATAGGCTAACTCATACTGTCAAAATCCTTCATTATTTAGGGAGGAACTGTTAGCGCGGAGCCGCGCGGCAGAAAGCTAGTGTAAGTATGTAGGATATCCTCGATAGCCTTCACGATAAGCAAGTAATTGCATTAAAAATTTGATATCTATAAAAAATATATAAATACAATCACTATCATCACTCATCACTTATCTATCACACATCATCATCATCAAATTTTATTACTAGATGTCCGCCCGCGGCCACGCCTGCGTTGATTTTTTACTTTTCCGTGCAGTTTCCCATAGGAATAAGATATTTTCCCGCGGTAAAAACTATTTAGGATGTTGACCGGGGGTATAAGGTACCACCATGCAAAATTTCATTTAAATCGGTCCTACAGTTTCGCAGATAAGCCCGTACAAACAGACAAACAAAGAAACAAAAAAAAAAAATCTGGATATGTTCTATTATCACTTCTTACATCCCCCTGACTCAGTTTTTAACACTTTTTTATATGTACAGATTTTCGACCTCTACAGTTTTATTATATAGCAGAAATGTGGAATTTCATTGATTTTTCGTGAAAAACTTAGCAAATAGATAGCGATTTAGATGTAGATAAGTTTTATTTTTAAAGAACCACGTCGTCACTTCCTTTTAATCTGTATGTAATAAAAGGAAAATGTATCTACCCAATATCAGTATGGCAAGATTACTCCAATTATTATAGCAAAGATTATTATGACATCCATCTATTATATGACCTAGATAAGATATTAATTGTTTATACTTGGGTCTGTATAAAAATACAGTAGACGATATATTTTATGTGAGGAATTATTTTACTCATAAATTAGGGAAAGAAAGGTGTCTCCAATTTGTTTAGGTAATTGAATTTTAATAGAAGCCTACAAAAGTTAGCAGCACGATAAGATTACTTATACGTTTATTATGTTTATTTTTATATAAAGGCTTTCCTTCACATAAAGATATTTCTCTCAGTGGAGATACACCAACTGCATACATACAATTTCGAAATGAGTAAGTATCAATAAACACGTATTGTATAGTCTGGGTATCTGTTGATTCTTATAATAAACATAAGTCATATTTTATGTATTTTGTATACTTACAGCGGAACAACTCTGTTAAATCGGGAAGAAATAGAGTCGGTGATCCGATAAAAGAGCTTCACAATGTACGGATAATACGTATTTTCTCTATCAGTTAAATAATAGCTTAAATGCATTTGAAGCTCGAAACGGTCGTAGCCAACCGTGACAATCAGTGGACTCTGTAAATAAAAACTAAGCAGCTTGTTGGTCAGATGCAGTTCCGACGGCGGAGAGGACGCGCGATCCATCATCATAAAAAAAACATAAGCGATATATTTGCGATATAATTCACCACATATCGCCTCCCCTGAAAGTTGGAAGCGTGGGCATTCTCGGTGCGGGCAGAGCGCGGTTCGCACGCGGTTCCAAATTCGAAATCGACTGAAGATTGTTATAGTATAGGTGCGCTTGAGTCTACGCGGCGTAGCGCTACGAGCGGGCGGTAGTGCAGCGACCAACGAACGATACAAGTACTTGTGTTTATTTTGTGAAGAAATAAATTTAAAGGGCACAATGGCAACGAAAAATGGACGTGGTGAGTTTTCGCGGGTTATTTATTTGATGTAATAGTTTAATTTATTCAATAATATTTACTTTTAAATCTAAAACAAGATGACTTTCTTGCTTTAGTTATTTATAGATTTTTCTTTTAAAATCAAGTTTAATATTTTTGTAATATAAGAAGTGACTGTCAGAGGATATTAATGAAAAATGTCCTTGATTTTTTTAATTTAGAATCATTTATTCTAGACCGCAAAAAAGCTAGGCCGAAGAGAAAAGAGAATCATTTATTCTTTTGTCAGGAATTATCTGTTCAAACTAAATTCACCAATCATGTAAAAATTAAAATATAAATTGTTTGTTTCCGATCCCGGATATTTACTGATATTTGTATTCATTCGTAAATATCCCTAGCTGAAGATTTTCCTAGCTTACGAGATGGTTCATATTATTATAATAGAGTCGCATAATAGGCCCTTGTCCCAAACTTAGAGTAGATAGGTACCTACCTACCTATACCTCGTATAAATATGAAGTGCGTGATCGCACTATTCATCGGCAATCAATCGCTTACGAACATGAATCGATAGCCTGTACGCTAAGGAGCCATACTATTATAAACAATTTTATGCAGTACAGATGTAATTAATAACAAATGCATATTTAAGTGTAGAAAAAATTCACTGTCGTATAAATTAAGATCAGTCGATTACGGGCTATATTATAGTTGTTTGCTTTTAGACCGTTAGAAATTATTCTAATTTATTATACTTGGTTATTATTATTAAAATCGAGTTAAAGAATTTCTTACTAAACCATTTGGTCAAGTCGTGATTATTTACATGTGAACGTATCGACATATCAAATAATTAAACTATTAACAATGAGTGTTTATGATACGTATCATAAACTAACTGCATAGTTATCTCTATTGTTCTTTAAACTATGCCCAGAACATAATATTATATGTATAATATGTTTTACTAACAGGGCGATCGGTAATATTATTTGATTTCAAAATTTTATGTGGTTGGCTAAAAAGCCAACCACATAAAATTAAAAAAACATATTTATTAGGTGTTTGCCGACTTTCTCTATTTGCTGACTTTTCATTATTTTATACATTTCGTTGTTTGGCTGTCTTAATAATTTTTCAAAATGTCCCCCGCCCTATTGAAATTATGTTCAGATAAAATTAAAATATAAATTATGTAGAATACATTCACATTTTTTAACATACATACTTGTTTTGTTAATATATATCTACAGCCAAAAGACGTTTACTGCTGAGCGAGCAATCGTGTTTTTCATAAAATACATAAACAGAAGGAAACCAGTATTTAATTTAGCAGTTGGTAGATCTAAAAATACAACAGTAATCTACCTTAAAAATGTCACACCACACGGAATGTAAATTCATTTAGTTAAAAGCCAATTTTCATGGTTGTATGTATATAATTGAATGAATTCCCTTTTAGGTTGAAATGAAGATGGGTTTTGTTGTCACGATGGGTGCGTCCCAGCCTACCCACTGTTCTGCTGCTAATGGCATTACTGGCAAATGTTTGTCTGGTGAACACTTTTATTTAGCTTTTAGGAAAGATCCATCATTTTTACACCACTATTACTTATGACTATGTTATTGATATACTCACAGATAATGATAGTATAAAATATAAGACAAAATGTAAACTATATATTTTGCTATACATATAAAACATAAAGATAATTATGATGGATTGCTGACGTTGGCAACCTGTCACTAGTTGCACTACGAAACATAAAAATAGGGTATCTTATTTTAGATCCGTACCAAATCTTAACCCAGACTCTTTGCTACAGGTGGTTTTAGTTAGGTCTCCCTGTAAATTTACTAAAACTGTGCTCACCCCGTTAGAGTAAAGAGCGTGTCTTTATGTATGTATGTTAACGTAAATCGTAATGAAGTCAGGTTTTATTACCGAACTAGTATGGTAAAGTAATGGGAATTTACATCACAATCTATATTGCAAAACATTCTCTATTTCCGTATTACAATATGAGTTATGTAATAAGAAAAGAGAATATTGTAAACTGCGATCGCCCGATTTTTCCAATGTGGGAATTAATTGTTTTCCCTGTGTAAAAAGTTGCAGTGTCCGTAGTTTGTGTGATATTTATGAAAAGCATTTCGGTAGTTTGTCGTAAAAAACTGCCAGATTTTGGAAAGAAATTAAATTTTGATTCGTTTTTAAAAACACAATACGCCCAGCTCTGAAAGAGTTTAGGCCACCGTAAACAAATCGCGTTTCAGTTATATTTAGCAAGTGGTCCGTTGACTTACGTTGGTAAATTATATTTTGCAAACCGTACTTACACTATGTTTTTGTTTTGCGTGTATAAATATATTTAGTTTTTATATTTTCTAGTTAGTACTCTTCATTGTCAGTGTTATTTGTGTCGTTGCTTATATGCTACAAACAAACAGATGTAACCGTGAGATGACAATAAACAATTATTTTAAAAATAATTTATTGCCCGTAACGTAGTGCACATTCATAGTTATTAAATATTTTGCTACGGTTGTAAATGATGTAATGCAATAATTTTTACTATGCATTGTACCCACTAACCCAGTTCTTTGAAGTAGAGTGTAATTTACATAAGTGCATTCGTTGTTTTATGTCCCAATGTCATTCGAGAATACAGTGCGCAGGGGTGCAGTGATATAGTGCACTTTAGGTGCCGTATAATGCTAATTTAATACTATATTCTAATGATAGTGCAGTATTATAGCAAACAATTTTGAAGGTCATGGCAGTGAAAAATCTAACATAAACGGCGTTTATTTAACAGTGCATCAAAGCCACCTACTGCAGTTATAATGCATTTTTACATACTACAGTAGTAACACAAATCCGAAAGTCATAAATGAGTTAACAGGATTATATTGCACGCACCGAATTCACTTATGAACTCAAGTTTTTACAGAAAAAGACATATTTTCATGAGAAAAGTTGAATATAAAGAACATTTGTCTTTTAGGACGTTTTGTGAATTCACACATTTTCAGAATAAAATATTTGTAGCGTGGTTAAAGGCTACAATTAGATGATAATGATAAAAGATTGATATAGTAATAAATAACGGTGTTTAAGGTAAATGATAAAGTAAACAGCCGCTCTGCTTGAGTGAGTTTATTAGACTGATTTTTGCTGTCATAATCAATATACAATAAAGTGTATTCAGCAAGTAATGATTGCAAAATAAAATATGTAATATTAATAGCTAATTACTGTACGTTTGTCCGTACATCTTGCCCACTTAAAAAAGAAAGTAACTGTAATCAGTATTGTAAATAACAAACAAATATGATATAAAATATACCTTAAATATTTGACATTTAACAAAACAATAACTGTAATCAGTAATGTAAATAATAAAAGATGATATAAAATAGCTTAAAATATTCCACACTTCACTACACTGAAGGTACTGCGAATTTTCGGGGCGGTACTGTTATTGGCGAAGTACCCTGGTGAACACTCGTGACGCTGTCTGTGCGCCGAATGTTTTCTATATGCGACTGCGTAGCATCGCTCTGCGTCGTCGCTCTGGCTTCTGGCTCTACTGGCTGCTGTTCAGAAGTGCGCGACTTCCTCCGCCTCCAAAAATGAATGATAATACCACTCAGAACAAGTAATCCGATGAGTAGAATGTACTGCAGACTGTAGTGATGCAAGTCGTGGCTATTAAGCTCTTGAAATGAATTCGTTTTTAGCTCATCAATCTGACTTTTCAGTTGATCCATCATCTCTTCGTGACTGTCTGATGTGATAGGCGCCTTATATGGAACGCTGCTATTAATGATAGAATTCAAAATAGAAATTTCAGGTATCTCAACAGCTGCTGCTTGTTGATGTACATTACTGAGAAAATGTTTGTGTGTATGGATTGTAAATGTCTCTCCTTTCAATAAACAGCCTTGACCTAGGCTAATATAACCGTTCCCTGTCAAGGTTCTTATCTCCGTACCAGCTGAGCAAAATATGCGTACTTTGCATTCGTGACAACAGGAGTACAGCCAAGTGTTGTAACGATGTAACTTGATCCACTGACCGACGGGAGGGCATCGCCATGGCTGTGACGTACACGGTGACGTGTTCATTGTGTTCATGTTTACTATGTTGATATCACAGACGGATTGTTTCAGTTTCACGTCATAAATAGGTTGATCCAGGGAGCATAAAATCTTGTCCGTTTCAGTATGAATACAGCCTTGAAGGTCTTCATATGATAGTAGGAATGCCATGTCTCTCTTCAAATTAAATGCGATTAAAGGTAATGTTGGTACTAGTCGATACATTTCGTCTCCTCTACGTTGTGGTATCGAGAGCACGTGATCTAACTCGAAGATATCTCTGCTCACCAAAGGGACTCTTATTTCAATGATAAGATAATCGCTTAGTATGCTTGAATGAACCTTCAGTAGTTTGTACAGTTGGCGTATATCATTTTTATCTGAGGGCAGAGTAAGATCACCGTGTAGTTGACTCAGGATGAGGTTAGTCTGCTGCTCTAGTTGTTCTGGCGAGAATAGATGAGTGTCGATGCGGCCTTGACTGATATCTGTCACTGTGTTCAACAATGTTTGCTGCATGAGTCTCAGGTTTGATATTATTATACTCGCTGCTAATGCCGAAGAAGTGAGGTAGATTCCGTTGTTGTAATCCAGACGGACCTGGCCCACTTGCAGGGTTATGTTTTTTAGGTGTTGCTGAATCAAAGAAAACTGTTGTTTCATTGTGTCTTCATTGCGACGTAGTATGTTGTATTCAGCTTCAAGTACAAGTGTTTGATTTTTCATAAGATTATTAAGATGATTCTCATTCTGCATTACTCTGTCTATGTCGTTCTTATACTGCTCTGCGAATCTCTCATCTAAAACGCCAAATAATGAGTTCGCCAAATATCCAATGCCATTTACTAATCCTCTTTTCACTCTCTTCTTTTGATATGTAAGGAGCCCATTATAATGTTCGATTTCATCGATTTCATGTTGCAGTTGTAATGCGACACTTTCGAACTGAACACCCGATGACGTGTAACATAGTGACTTCAAGTGAGTGACGTATTGTTGTATGTCTGATAAACCATGCCAGTATGTAGTCATGTTGTAATATATGACTAATTTCCATTCGTCTCTTATATGTTGCAAATCGGATATTTTGTCAAAATACAGGCTTTGTTCGTCATTGAAGGGTGTGATATTGTAGGATACTGTACTCTCTTGCACGCTGGGTGTAATGAGTGCCATAAACATGATAAGAGCCAGGTACATGAAATGAGCAAGTCTATTAACTCTTCTTCGCCTGCGTCCGCGCGTGGTGTCCATATTTGGTTGATTTTCTGACGGCGTAGGCTGGTTTATGTTATTAAATGATTCAAGGCTGGTTTCGCTAGTAGGTAGCATGATAAGTTTGTTTACAGGGCGCTTGAGTGTGCTGTTCTGCGTTTTTAGCGTAACGACACGAACGTAGCCATCTTTTCCAGGATGAAGTTCCAACACGCGTCCAATAGCCCACTTGCCTGGGGGCATGTTGTCTTCCTTGATAATGACTAAGTCGTCGACCTCTAAGTTTTTGCTAGCTGTTCTCCATTTTGACCTCGATTGTAATTGTTGCAAATACTCAGTAGACCACCTTTTCCAAAATTGCTTGTTAAGAGCTTGTACCAGTTGCCAACGAGTTGGTAAGTTGATAGTTTCGGGGTCTGTCTGAGGTCTTGATAAAAGTGCATCTCCCACTAAAAAGTGGCCGGGTGTAAGGCAGTCATCTTCAGGGCTCTCAGTCAACGAGCATAACGGCCTTGAGTTCATGCAAGCTTCAACTTGGTACAGCAAGGTGATGAACTCTTCATAGGTAAGCCGTTGCTCCCCCAGTACTCGCTTAAGATGATGTTTTAGGCTTTTGACTGCAGCTTCCCACAGTCCGCCTGCGCTGGGCCAAGATGGAGCGTTGAAGTGCCACGTAATTCCCATGTCATTGATATTTTTCATAAAAGAGTCGTCTATGGTCTCTAGTATAGCCTTGTATTCTTTCTTGAGGACTCGAGATGCGCCGATAAAGTTAGTACCGTTATCACTGTATACGTGCTTCGGGGTACCACGTCGAGCGCACATGCGATGGAAGGCTGCTAGGAAGGCTGCTGTGCTTAAATCTGACACCAATTCTAGGTGCACGGCCTTGGTTGCTAAACACACGAAGACGGCGACGTAGGCTTTGGTAGTCTTAACACCTCTTCCTTTATTTGCCTTGATTTCCACATGTCCTGTGAAATCTACGCCGGTGTTAGTAAATGGGCGTGACGGAGTAACTCGAGGAATCGGTAAGTCCGCCATGATTTGCTGTTTAAACTCTTGACTATAGCGTCGGCACTTGACGCAAAGTCTAAGTTGTTTCTTCACGGTGCGGATGCCACTGATAATCCAAAATTTATCTCGAATGTATGATAATGTAAGCTTCGGGCCCCCGTGCAGTGTAGAAATGTGCGCTTGATTTATTATAAGTTCAGTGAGTCGGCTATGTGTTGATAAAATCACAGGGTGTTTCGCCGAGTAACTGATCTTTGCATTGGCTAGTCGTCCACCGACTCTCAAAACTTCGTGTTCATCCAGAAAAGGGTTTAGTGACAAAATCTTACTAGTACTGCGTACATGTCCCTTTTTCTTTAATTGATTGATATCATCGCTTAATTCCAATGCTTGTGTACTTCTGATAATTAAAATATGAGCAGCCTGTAGTTCCGATGACGTCAATGTACTTGCAGTCTGCATCGGTGCGCCTTGTCTATTTCGCAACCGTGCGATGAAACGCGACACCCAACCGACGATTCGAACGACTCGAGTGAGGGAACTGTTGTTTTTTAATAATTGTGTTATTAATGAATTATCATTGTCACATAAGGCGGTGTTCACACAGGCCTTTTTCACCTCGATGTTTGGAATTTCAATTTCAATAGGTGTCATTTTTCCTGATTCGAAATCCTTTAGCCACTGTGGTCCTTCCCACCACAGCGTATGTTTCTGCAGGTTGGTTGTTGTCAAACCTCTTGTGGCACAATCTGCGGCATTATCTTCCGACTTAACGTGTCGCCAGTTAGATGTTGGTATAATATCAGTTATCTGTCGGACTCGGTTAGCCACAAACTGTTTCCATCGTGCTGTGTCGCCCTTGAGCCAACCAAGTACCACCATGGAGTCAGACCAAGCATTGATATTAACTGTTTCTGTGGGAATCGATTCAACGATTTTCTTCACAAGTTGTGATAACAGTAGAGCGCCCAGAAGCTCTAGTCTTGGGAGTGATATTTGTTTGCTATGTGGAGCTACCTTTGTCTTTGCTGCAACAAGGTGTGATGTGTACTCGCCCTTACATTGTTTTGTTGTTATGTACACGGCGCATGCATATGCTTTCTCTGAGGCGTCGCAGAAGCCGTGCAATACATAATGATTTTTATTACCCAAATATCTAGGTATAATAAAATTCTCAATATGTTTCAGATCGTCTCGCAGATGACGCCACTCCTCAAGAATTTGTAATGGAAGTTCGTCGTCCCACTTGATATCTGATACCCAAGTTTTTTGGAAAAGTATCTTTGCTTTGATAGTTACAGGTGAGAGCCATCCTAAGGGGTCGTATATCTTTGATATGTCTGATAGAAGATGCCGTTTGGTGTGACTGACCCTGCCTTCTTGATAATCAATTTTGTTCTGGAATGTAAATGTATCGGTTGAAGGATTCCATTTGAGTCCTAAGGTTTTCCGTGACTCAGTGTCCTTGAACTCGAGTGGAGTGTTGAGTTGATTGGCCGATAGGTCTTTGATAAGATCGGGTTCATTGCTGGACCATTTTCTTAAATTCATGCCTGCTCCTTTTAGGACCTCGATAAGTTGCTCTTGTAATTTTTTAGTGTGTGATAAGTCGTCATGTCCACTCATAAGGTCATCCATGTAAAATGAATCATCTAGTGCGGAAGCTGCGAGTGGGTATCTGGCAGCATTGTCCATGGCGATTTGTTTCAAAGTCCTTATTGCCAGAAATGGAGCGGCTTTGGTACCGTAGGTCACAGTCGTCAGTTGATATTCTTGGATGAGATCTTCTGGTGAATCTCTCCAAATGATAGTTTGAAGATGCTGATCGCACTCTCTGATGAGGATTTGACGATACATTTTCTCTATGTCCGCCGTGATAACATACTTATGCATTCTCCATTTCAGAATTAGTCCTTGGAGGTCCTGTTGCAAGTTTGGACCACAAGCCATCAGATCATTAAGGCTATAACCCGATGACGTTTTTGCAGATGCATTAAAAACGACCCGTAATGCAGTCGTCGTTGAGTCTAATTTCTGTACGCCGTGGTGCGGTAGATAGCACGTGGGCATTGTTGTTATTGCATCAGCCGGTCGCATGTGACGTAACTCTTGATATTCGCGTATAAATTTTTTATAGGCATCATTTAGCGACGGATTGCTTTGCATTCGTTTTTCGACGTGTTTGAACTGCATTACAGCCTTTGGTTTTGATATCCCAAGGTTCTGTTCAAAGTCTGTTAGCATCGGTAGGGCAACTTCGTATTTTCCGTTGTCCAGGCGACGCGTGGTTGTTTGATAAAAATCTTCACAGTACTTGTCTTCTACCGAAATTTTGGACGATGCTTCGTTAATGTCCTCGACTTCCCAAAATTTTGATAATTCGTCGACTTGATTAATTACAACATGACAATTAAATGTCTTCACGTTGCCTGATAAAATCCAGCCCAGTGTCGTTTGTTGAGCTATGGGTGCTCCCGATGGACCCTTGATCAGACCGCCCATGATGATGTCTGAATAAATGCTGGCGTCCAATAGAAGGTCAATAGGTCGTGATACATTGTATTCGGGATCAGCCAATTTGATGTGTTGCAAGTGTGACCAGGATTTTTTGCTGAACGTAGTGTTCGGTAAATGGCTGATAACACGTGATATGATTAATGCTTGTGTCGTAAAATCATGGTCGCCGTAAATTGATTGACATTGGAGGTTTACCATTCCCTTGCTTTGTTTAGAATTGGAGCCAATGCCTGATACTGATGCATGATAACTGCTGCGCTGCAAACCCAACATCTGCGCGGCGTTTTCTGATATTAAGGATATTTGTGATCCTTGATCCAACAGTGCTCTAAGTGTGACGAAAGTGTTGTTCGCTGCCTTGACTTTTAAAGATACAGTCGTCAACAAAACTTCTTCGTCCTCAGCGGCGACGTGATTGACACTATGTTCTTGGTTGCTAGGTGGCTTATTAGCATTCACATTTTTCATCGGCGTTGAAGTTGATGAACTCTGATTTGGTGTCGAATTCACCGGACGCGATGATTGTAATTGCATTATAGCGTCGTGAATAATTGAATTATGTTCTGCGTTGCAATGTTTGCATCGCTTCGCAGCGTTGCATGGCTTGTCAAAGTGTTTGTATAGACAGTTTTGACAAATATGATGTTTCGCAAGCGCTCTCATTTTACTGTCTGCTGGCATATTAAGGAACCGTTTACACTTGTACAAATCATGTTCTCCATGGCACAATGGACATTTCGGTGTATATGTAGCCACGGCTTGATAACGATTTTGGCGCGGCTTGGTGTAAAAATTAGGTTTGACACCGAACCTTGATGGTTGCGAGTTTATTTTCTGGTCTGACGTATCCTTTTTGCTGATAGGTTCAAGAGCAGTAAACTTGCTTTCTATGAAATCCATGAGCTCGTCGAGTGCTGCTAACTCTCTGGGCGCCTTACGTGCTTCTTTATAGTCGCTGTACGTGACGGCATCTAATTTCTTTGATATAAGATGTACCAGGAGCGGATCCCAAGTGGTGGTATCGACGCCGAGGTTATGTATCGCATGTATACACTCCATTGTAGTGTCATACAATCGCTTAAGCTCGTACGACGATTGTTTATGGACATTTGGTTGGCTTAGAAATGTCTCAATTTGATACGTGAATAGTGCGTGAGGGTTGTTATAGCGGTGGGTTAGAAGATCCCATGCTGTGTCATAGTTCTCAGATGATATATTTAGATGTTGAATGAGCCGCTCAGCTTCACCCCTCACCTTACTTTTTAAGTGTTGCATCTTTTGAGCTTTACTTAAAAATTTGTTCTTGTGTATTGTGTCAGCAAAAAGATCGAAAAAACTAGGCCATTGTGCGTATTTCCCAGTGAATACAGGAATGTCTACCTTAGGCGTCGAATCGTGCATATGAGTAGTTGAATACAGATTTTTGTTTAACAACTTTTTCATACTATTGTAAAGCCTCTCGTAGCCTGTGAACTGCCTTTCGTAGCTTTCGTCGGAGCCTTGTAGAATATTGTCAATACGAAGATGCAACTCATCTATGATACGCCAACGGTGTTGCAACTCCTTAAGATGATCTTCAATTTCCCATTTTTCATTCATGTCACTGGTTTCGATGCCTTTCAGAAGACGAGAAAAGGCTCTGAAGTTGGTTCTTTGCAGCGACAATAATTCCTCGGTTGGGTCGCACGGATTGGTCCCTTGTTCCTTGTTAATTTTAGGGATGTTGAAGCTCAACGGTTTATTATCATCGTCTGTCGAACCCTTGGACGTCGTCGCTACGGGGTCCGCTGGGTAAGTAGTAATCTTGTTTCTCAGCATAAGATATAGCTCTTTCCATTTGATATATATGTCATTCGTAAAATATTCACTAGACTTGTCCTCATAAGTCTCTAGGGTAGAGTTATTCTGGTCAAACTCACCCCACAAATTGTCTAACGCAATCAATCTCCTGTCTATGTAATCAGGTGTCTTTCTCGAGGGTCCATCCTTGTCAAAATTCACATCAATCCTCTCGATTTCACTGATCAATTCACTTTGACGTTGCAAAAGCCGATTCATGTTGATAAAGTTTACGTACTGTAGGTATTAACAGCAGGTAAGTAGATGATAAACCACAGGTCGTTGACAGTTGCTTCAACGGGCTGCTGGTGCTGATCACTAGTGTATTTGTAATCTCTATGTAGTATTTATGCGCCTTCTCAATTATACTGGTGAGACCCGCTTGTGGGAGGCCAGTAAACCGATTCGCTACTACACACAAGAAGTACAAACCACTAGACCACTGATATGATGATGATGATGATGTCGATAAGCTGCGACGCGAATAAATTCGTGGCCGTAGACTGTAATGATAACTAAATCACGGAAAGTCACAGGAACACCGGAAACCAAAGTAGGTCACACGTGTCGTGGTCTTCCCGCACACCAGTTCAAAACTCTTCGAAGGACCAAAAAATGTAGCG
The DNA here is from genome assembly GCA_948473455.1 of Teleiodes luculella. Classification (NCBI taxonomy): domain Eukaryota; kingdom Metazoa; phylum Arthropoda; class Insecta; order Lepidoptera; family Gelechiidae; genus Teleiodes; species Teleiodes luculella. The sequence goes on from OX419585.1 coordinate 3,941,957, forward strand.
TGGTTAAAGGCTACAATTAGATGATAATGATAAAAGATTGATATAGTAATAAATAACGGTGTTTAAGGTAAATGATAAAGTAAACAGCCGCTCTGCTTGAGTGAGTTTATTAGACTGATTTTTGCTGTCATAATCAATATACAATAAAGTGTATTCAGCAAGTAATGATTGCAAAATAAAATATGTAATATTAATAGCTAATTACTGTACGTTTGTCCGTACAATATTCTAAAAGAAAAAAGAAGAAAATGAATGAATTAATATAATAATATTCCTCTGTGAGAGAAATGGTTGAAGAAAATAGGATTCGCAACTTTTGCTTAGGAGCAAAAAAATCAGCATCATCATGATGATGATGAGGAGCAAAAAATTTGTAAATAAATAGTTTAGTGTTCCTTAAAACTGCTGAATTGGTCGTTTTGGGTACTGGAGATCCTTGGTGGGACCTTTGCCCAGCAGTGGACGTCTGTGTGCTGAAACGACGAGTAGGCAGAATTTAATGCTTTGTAATATAAATTAGTTTAAACGCACACTTGGTTCAAAGCTGTGTAATTCGTGGAAAACAATAATTTGGCCCTAGTGCTATTTTCATCTGTTTCAAGTCCACGACAGTAGGACAGAGATAATTAGGTATGGTAAATATAGATTACTAATGGGCTTACTTACTACTACGCAGTAATTTTGTTCTTTTAATACTGGTTAGATTAATAAGTATTCATAAAGGGTAATAAGAGATTCACATCTCTAAGATGTGTTGCATACAATCTACTTACATATTAGAAGCCAATTAACTAGCAGCTTTGTCTGTACTATATAAAATAATACTCGTAAACATGATTTCACAACATATTATTAAATTGTTATGTTATTACTGTTACAAATGAAAAATTTGTTATCGATTTCTAGAGGTTTGGTTTTATTACAATTAAGGATAAAGTACTGTTTCATGGATATTTTATGATTAGGACTATATTTTGACATTGGCAAACTCTATCATTTGTTAGTTCGTATTATATATGGTAATAGAATACAAACAAACAATAAAATTAAATGCAATAACAAGCTTTGTTATTGCCACGTCCGCTGCACTCTAGCATAATGCAAATGACAAAGCGAGACAAATCGCTTGTTGGCATAAGGCAGCGTCTACTGCTTGAGAAAATAATAACTCTTATTAATAACATGTTTCACACAAAGTAATATTTTTAGAATAACACAGTTTACAAATCTAAATAAAAATTAAAGTTCCAAATATCAAGTTGTTGCATTGGTAACCAAAATATCTTCAATATCAAGAGAAGTAGAAAAAAGCAGAATAGCACTCTTCTTTAAAAAAAACCCCAAGGAGTCATCGCCATTATAGAAATGGTAGTAAAAGTGTGTTTAAAAAAATACTATTCAATATTTATAAACATTAAATAAATTGTTTTCTGGGCATGATAGAAATGTTTACAAAAACACAGTTTGTCAGTAAAATCAATATAAATATTTTTTAGTCAATCAGCTTCAAGATTAGGTTATTTCATTTTTTAATAAAATAGCTCTATGATATTATGTTTGCACATCGATTTGTTCTTGTAAATTTTATTTGTATGTGAAATGGATGCTTACATCTGTCATTAATCAGTTTCATAAAGTTTAGAAATATATTTAGTTCAATGCACCATACATTTTCTGACTTTATTTTTATTGTCTCTAAAGTAAACGTCTTTTGGCTAGTAAATAAATTGTCCACTGCTAATTTTTCTTGAATCATTTAATATACTTATTAATTTTCACAGCGTGCTTGCCAGAAGTATCGTACGGCACTTTTCTAGTAAACGTTGGAGAGGGGCCGTCTTACCGAGATGTGAATAATGAGTTTATTGTTGAAACATCGATCGATCTAGTACCCGAAGCAGGTGGTAAGCCCAGACAAATAAAATGGGATACATTCGGGATAGCCTGTGCGATGTGCATGTAATAATTGGATACTGGGAATACCAAGTTGTATGAATATGTAAACAAAGTATTAGCATGTGGGTGCATGGATGATAAGTTGAATATCAAAATATGTACGAAAAATACCTATACAAATAGCATGTTTGAAATAAACAGTTTATTTTTCTATATTATTATATTTACTTTTAAATCAAAGGGATACAAAAATATGTGAGCATCTAACATAACATAAACATCTGAGCAGCTAGACATGCCAAAGCAATACCATTGAAACTTCATAAGGAAGTAATTGTCACCGAAACAATCAGTAACAATAAGTCATTCATAATAAAATATGGCGTTTTAATAAATCATAGCCAGTCAGATCACACGTTAATACATCGACTGCTGGGAATGAGCCGCGCATGTCTACGAATACTCGTAGCAGTGCTACGCTACGAGTACTACGCCGTAGCACTAAGTCAAACTCGGTCGCATATTTGTATTAATCCTAGACTAGGTTTTATTTATTTAACGCGTGCAATCATTGTTTGCGTTATTTGTTTGTACACATGTACCTACTGTACTTTGTATTTTTGTATGTGTTGCTCATTACGCATACAATAGATATGTGCAGCAACGCAAACACAAATATTTCTGAAACAATAAATTTGAATGACCTGAACGATATATTTTCCATGAAACTTTGTACCTACTTCAATAATAATGTGTATATGAAATATTTAGGTAGATGTACGACATACATACCTAAATTTATTATGTTTAGGTGTATATAAGGCGTAAAATCTTGTATAACATTTTAAAATTTTATTTTGAGATTTGAAGGTATGTTCCTTGGGGAAAGTTATTCAGTTTCATAGGTAGGATAGGAATTTTATACATACTTTTCCAAGGTTTTATATTATTGCTAAAACGCTTTTTGCGTGTGGCGCACTTACTGATCATAAGACAATTCGAAACAGTCAGTTTTAATATAATCTCACCAAAAACATACCTGTTAATAAGGGGGCCAAGTTCCTATCGGCTAATTGTTCGCCTAAAAAAGGATTGAAATCCAATCCAATGCCAAGTTTAGATGCACTTTAAAATCGATCATAATCGTCGTCATCAACAGTCTGATCCACTGGTAAACATTTGCCATTTCCAAGACTCGCCACCACATTCTAAATTTGAACTTGGCAGGTTTTCGTGCGTAATACTTGATTAATTTGTATAATTTATATAATAATTAAATTTATTTATTATTTATATAATAATTAAATTAACCTATTTAATAAATTAATTTAACCTGCCAAGTTCAAATTTAGAATGTGGTGGCGAGTCTTGGAAATGGCAAATGTTTACCAGTGGATCAGACTGTTGATGACGACGATTATGATCGATTTTAAAGTGCATCTAAACTTGGCATTGGATTGGATTTCAATCCTTTTTTAGGCGAACAATTAGCCGATAGGAACTTGGCCCCCTTATTAACAGGTATGTTTTTGGTGAGATTTGAATACTTTTTTTGAAGAAATCGTACTTATTTTTTTTCTTTTTGTCCCACGCCTTCGTCCATTGTTAACCACAGAATAAATATATTTAATCATCCGGACACTCCATGCAGCAAATTTATTTTGACAACCTAGTTACTTCTTTTTGAAAAACAAATGCAAGTCAGGGTTATCACGAGATTAAATTTTAAAAAAAACTTCTATAATACTGCGTAGCGTACATAGATTTTTGTCATAAAATCTTCTTATTAAACCTTTCTAAATAATGACAAACGTCGCTAGACTTGACGTAAGTGAAATGACGTAAAATTTTGTGACAGCGTTGTCGCGATCGCGAATTTGTTTGCATGAAACAACTTTGGAGTAGCGGGCAATATTATTTGAAATCTCTAATTTTTTTTTTGTTTTAGTCGTATCTGTATGTCAAGTGTTTACGTATTGAATGGTTGATAGTTAATTAAATGACATTCAGTACATCGGTCAAATTTATATTATAATATAAAATAAAATAGGTACAGTAGGCAGCACATGCGCCTGGACATTCGCACCACGATTTTCGCTCCTACTACTACAGGATAAAGACGCTCCCAAGGTCATTATGTCCAGCCGCATGTGCTGGGTACACGATGCATTTTAAACTTTGTCAACAATTAAGATAATATACATAACACAGAAGCCTTATTGCATCGTACTTAGCCAATCTTCATTTCCAATGTTTACAGTGTTCAGAGCTCGACTGGTCGTTTTTTTTTTATACAAGCGCACATTATTAGTCTTTCTACAACGGTCTCTTTCGATAAATTAAGAATAATAAAAATTGCACGATGTGACAAGGTTATCACGTCTTATAATAAGCGCTACAGTGTATTATTATGAATACATGACAATATATTTTATACCCCCCCCCGCCCTCCCCCCCTCTCCTCATCGTATTCTCATTGTACCACTGGTTTAGAAATATTTTTATTATAAATTCTATATTCGATTAAGCCAACTTTCTTAAATTTCTTAATTTTTTGTTAATCTACATATAACACACGACCTGTGTGCCAAATTTCATAAGGCTAGGACAATTGGAAGTGGCCTAAACATTTTGATTACCGGTCAGTGAGTGAGTCAGTCAGTGCCTAAATTAGCTATTTTCACAGGGTTATATTTCAGAAGCTACTGAAGCTATATCTATGAAATTTGGCATACTGCTTTAGTACTAGTATATAATTACGTAGGTAAAATTTTATCTCTGTACTTGCAATAGGCACTGAGCTACAGGGGGTCAAAAGTGGGTTGAAACGGTTCGTGTAAATAGTGCACGGCATGCGCGCGGCTTGTTGCTGGAACTTGGCCTGCGCACTCCCGTGCGCTTGGATATACACAAAGGTTAAATAAATAACATGTGAAGTGGACACACCAATCTCGCCAATCATGAAACCAGTAGGTATAATACGAGTATGTTCAATATATAACAGATTTCAATTCGTGAAATTACTGAAGTGGAATTTAAATGAACGATGAACAAGAAATGATTTCATTGATGATATTTGACATTATTAAAAATAACATTCAGTTGGATAAACTTTTTTATCAGCGATGTGTGATGTGTTTATTTATTTATTTATTTTTATTACATTTATTTTGTGGCTCATAAATGTCTTTTAAATTCACATAATATTGGGGAACTGCAATGTATTTAATAAACAGATAAAGATTTACACAAAAATAAGTAATTACATTAAAAAGTAGTATAAGTACAAGATAGTAAATTAGTATTAATTTTATTGCAAATATTTTAATTCGCAGTGAGTAGTGATATCATATCGTTATTGAATCACAATGTAAGAACTGTTATAATCACTAAGCGACCCGAAGTTATGTTAAGCATGACTTAAAAAACGTTTTAGTTATTTGTATATATTAACCATATCAAACAGTCTAACCTGTTAAATGTATTTTCCATTTACCATTTTGATGAATGAAAGCACAAATTGAATATTAAACACCACAGTAGTACTTTAATTTTATCTATAAGTGTATAATATTACGACGTAGTAAACACGTCATTAGCAGTAGGTAAATATTGATTAATGATACATCTTAATCAATGATGATGTCTGCTACAGAAAACTTTCCGACTTCCGCAACGAAGCTCGATAAAAAGATACGACTACTCTGTTGAGTTGTAAACAGAAACGTAAAAATAAACATCATTTTAAAAGACAACTGCTCCGCTGAACGCTTGGGTTGTGCCCCTAGGGTCAAGTATATTTTGCATGATCCAGTGCTCCTGTAGTGGTTTGGTGGTCACTACACACACCTTCTATAAATAATCATATTAATGGTTCCGTTTTACTGCAAAAGTTGATCAATGGCATGACATTTTATTTATTTATTATTATCACATTATTATACATTACAAGTTATCCCTTTAAAGTAATCACAGTCCCTTTGTCTGTAGAATCTAATAGGAGGTAGTCGACTCTAATCCATCTTTTCCCATACAATAAAAAGATAATTTAAAAAATATATAAAACCGCCTTCAAAGGTCCTATCCTACACTAAAAGGTTAAACATAAAATAAAAATCTAGCTGAGAGCATAGAAACTTAATATGGCTATAAATATTCCTTATTTACATAAGTTGTAACATCATATGAACATGTGTAGATATTTTTATACACTTCACCATGCAGTCGGTGCCAGTTAATAAGTTATTAACCGAGACGAGGCTAGCTTTTTAATCGGAATCACATCTGATCTCAAAAGCTCAGATCGTCGAATATAAAATATTAAAGAACGAGGACGCGGTCAGAATACTAGGTACTGATGACTGCTAGCATTAGAAGTCTTTTGGTCGAAATAATGGTGATGATATTAGCTGGTTTTTTAAATCTTTAATCTATGACTAGTTTACAATAGAAATGAACCAAAACCGCATATTTCGTGTTGTTTCAATTATAACAAAAGCAACGCAATGAGTGTGCTGTCATTTATTGAAGAGTTTTCGTTTTAGTGTTTTACTCCGCCATCAGATATAATCCAAATTTATATGAAACCATCTTGAGTACAAGATCTATCAATAAATAAAAAGTTGTTGAAATCGATTGATTGGAAGCCGCGATATTGCCAAAACAATTTACCGATCGGGGATAACGGCATCGTCAAATGAGGAGTTATTTCCTCATATCTGAAAATTTAATCATCCGATCTTAGCGAAATTTTTATGGGACTACCCTGTAAGTAAACCTGGTCGATTAAAAAAATAATCATCAAAATCGGTTCATAAACGACGAAGTTATCCGCGAACAACATAAAAAAAAAACATATATACGGTTGAAATGAGAAATTTCCTCCTTTTTTTTTTGAAGTCGGTTTAAAAATGTAAGAAAATAGATTAAAATTAGGTACTTAATAGTAAATTAAGTCACTTTAAAGAGTTAATTAAATATTGCTTAAACCTTAGACTTGAAAATAAGTTTTTCTTTATAACTAAATAAAATAAATCCCAACTTAACCACCAAAGGGGCACAACAGAGCATTCGTTTATCCGTCTTGCCCCTGGGGGCACGGTCCGGGTGTTGTTCGGCGGAGCAGTCGTCATAGTAGTAATATTAATACTCATATCCCTTCCATGGATTACCTACTGAATCCAATTTATTTTCTACGGAGGCTGTAGGCCTGGTGCCTTTTTAGTGCGTTGTGGTGCTAGCCTCGACGATGCTTCATTTTATAATTTTAGGCCATGCGTTGCGTTGTCGCACTACTCGTACTAATTAAAGGACAAGAGATGACACAACGAAACCCAATAATGACTCTTTTGCCTTACAGATTAACGATGTATTTGTGTTGATTGTATTAAATGCGATATCCTCAGACAATAATATCCTCCGAGACCAATCCGAAAGCATCCACTTTTACTTTCTAATCCATTTGAAATTCTTATTCATTGTTAATGGCCGACGGATGATGTGAATTTAATAATAGATTACTGGCGAGGCTAGACTTGAGAACATTATTGAAAGCTAGATCTGTAGATATTTATTTATATAATACCATACACTTAGGACTAAAGTTTTATTAGAAAGCCGGCGTCACCGCTGTAGTTATTTATACCTATCAATCATATTCGTTAGTGCGATAAAGAATCACTGGTTAAAATAAATTTGACTTACATTTCTCACAAGAACGTAACCAACTTGTGAAAGTGGATATTACAGGAGAAGATTACATAAAATAAGCAAAGCACATGAAGCACTGATATTGTTTGTAAAACCATTTAAATAGCTTGTTGGCGCAGATAGCTTTTATGATTCTTAGGGACAGCGCTAGGATTGAATGTTTTATAATGAATTTGAGCCATAACAGCTTATTCTCTAGAGCCGAACGCAATCTCAATAGTCGCTCAGTCCCTATAATTAACATTTTTAACTATTATTCTCGGCTTTCAAAAAGGTTTTTTTATCACCCACATCAAAAGTACAGTCTGTTGTTTAAACAGACTGTACTTTAAACTCTTCGTGTTTTGGGTCTAGAATTTCAGAGTGAATTTTATAATAGTGTTTTCCTAAATTGATCTATATCTCTGCATTAGGTACCAATAAAAACTAATTTTACTGTATCTACATAGATGTGAACTGTTAAATAAATAAATAATTAAATCGTGGTTATTCCCAATGATGCAACTGAGTGTATACTTGCAGATGTAGAGCGCAGCCAGGCGGATCCCCCCAAGCCCCCGCCCAATAAGTGCTCTAAGTGTAAGGAATGTAAGTAAAGTCCTGCATGGTTGCAGTGACAATACCATACTTGCACTATTCTTCTTGGAGCACCTCTCGTATGCCAGGTTTGCACAGGTAGAGTTAGGCTGGTCCCACATTGGGCGTGATGCTGCTACGCCGATTATCTAGTGATGTGCCGTACCCAGGAATATTTCAAGAGAAACTTGTTCAAGCTTAGACGTGTTCATCCGGGTTGGTTTTTTCGGTTTAGGTACCTATCCACCCGACCGACCCTATTTGTCCCACTGACTTGTCCAGCCTCAAAATGAAAGTAGTTTTCTCAGGGTGGGAATATTCCTGGGAATGGCACATGGCTCGCTAGATGCATTCAAGAATAAGAACGGGAAGGTACCGGGTAATAACCCGGCCGCACCTCCCCTACTAACCTCACAACCGGTGCTCGCTCACGCCTTATGGGGATCGGCAGGCTTACTATGTTTTGCGCGATAGGCTCGAGAAGCTCTCAAACGCGACATGGTGACATAAGAGTTGCGTTTGACAGCTTCTCGAGCTTCTCGCGCGTTACGCAGTAAGCCTGCATGCTTTAGCCAGTGGAGTACAGTCAGCTGCAGTTATAACTTACACATCCCAGCACTAAGAAAACAGTTTTAGTTACCTCTGCAGCTGATCATATTTTACTATACTAGCTAATTCTACCGACTACTCTACTCGTGTAAACTCGGTGTTAATGTTATTCCAAAACTGTCCTCAGTGAGTTTTTACTTCCCCGCACTTGTTGTGTTCTTCTTTTTAACTTTCTCTATCCTTTGCAAGATCTGCCACTTGGTTCTTTTTACTTTTTCCTTCAATACAGGTATTGCACAAAACATTGGAAATATCACCGTATATACCGACACCTAACCGTAACTGCTAATCTCTGAGCATGTTTTTTTTAATCTCGTAATATTTCTGTAGTTTTGGTACGGTGTACTTTTTACATTGATTTTTATTAACACTAAGCACTATTCAAAGCACGAAAGAGTACTTTTCTAATAAAACTTTTTCTGTAACTAATCTTTATTGTAGGTTATTCATTCGGAGCGCCTAAATTTGTTACATTAAGAAAAACAAACGTAGACACGTGTATCGGGTAATTTGCGTTTGTTATTTGTACTTTGTGTCGGAATGTTATTACGTCTCTTTATCGTTACGCAACAATTTATTATAGGTAGTCTATAAAAATATCTAATGCTAATAGATCTTAATACAATTTGAAGTATTTGTTAATCACCTAACAATTAATCTGATAGCGATTTCCCACTTTGATCTCAATTATGCAAATAATGTAATCGCCGCGAACCTAGACGATACGAGTTGACAAATGTGACTATAATTGAACATAAAAAATCGCACATGTAAGTATATAATATAAGTGCGAGTAATATTACCTGGGTTATGTATATAAACTTAGTTTACAGTGTAACAATTTGAAAAATTGTGATGTTTTGAAATATTCATATATTTGCTACAATACAGAGAGAGGTAAGTGGCGGCTTAACAAAAAGGCCATCCTCTGTCAACGGATTTAAGAAACTTTCGTTAAAAAAATTTCGATACCTATATGTAATAATAATTTTATCTATGTACGAGTATATAGAAATTAATTCCTATTTCTCTCGGTCACGCTAATTTTTTTTTGGGTTTTCGCACGATTCGTATAGGTTCTTACATAAAAAGAAAAACAGGAAAAACTGTTAGCGCGGGCGTTGCCGCGGAGTGGAAAGCTAGTTATGTTATAAAAACAATTTGTTTGAGAAATTTCGCATTCTCTGAGTTGGAAGAATTGATGTAGGAGCATGGAAAAGCACCATCTGTCCCATCGTCTCCTCGACTATTTCTGGCCTATGACACAATCCCTAGTAAGTTCTTCTGAGTGAAAGGACTGTTCGTAATAAGAGAGTGTATTTCCCTTCTCTGCGTTATTGAGCTCTTCGTAGTATAATAGTACGGGTATGAGCTTATGTATGCGTAATGAGTACTATATTGGTTTGGTAATTGCGATTTAATAGCTGGTTTGATGTAACTATAAATAACTTTCAATTCCAATTAACTGGACTGTGAATTTGAGGGGATATTTTAATTATAAGTGACGAGCGACGGCTAAAATGTAATAAGATGTAGATGGATTGTTTTTAAAATAGATAAATATTGGTAGTATTAGTTATTTCTTTTGTTCATCATGTTTTTACTCAGAATGTCATTACTTATTAACAATAGTTTCAGCTATGAACACCAATGCAATTTATCAAGTTTTTAGTTTAGCAGGTCTTGCATGTCATTTTAATGCGAAGCCCTAGGTGGTCTTACTTTGAATATTCCATCAATTCGTATCGTTATTTTAAATGCCTTCTAAAATTATGAAGCTGACACAAGGCACGACAGCACAAACAGATCAAAAACTAGTTCAGTTACTTTGTACGGACTACATTGTTCACATTTGACCCGAAATTTGCGTCTATTTATAATTGTACGGTATGTTTTAAAAGCAGAACAAGTTTCGTACGATGTTATCGGACCAGAACCGGTAGAAATTCATACCATTATTATGCAACACGCACATCGCGAAGCTTCACTTAGAACAAGTTTCTTTGTACCTGGGTATTTATAAACCAAACATAAACTATTTATTTATTACTTAATAGCCACTTTATCCAGCCCGGTAGTGCCATCATCATCCAGCATTTTTTTGTAGAGAATTTAGCATCCTCATACATTCTGTCATTGTAATTAGTTATGTTGTGATTTCAAATGCAAAACCAAACCGAACGCAGCACCCAGGAACATGTTTCGTAATGACAAGAAGATCGCAAAATAATACAACGACATAATTGGATTGAGTAAAAAAGGCAATTTTCTAATAATAGCAGTTTGCGGTTCAAATTTGTTGGTAATAGACGAATTGCGGGATTGTGTCACTGGCCAGAAATAGTGGAGGAGAAGATGGAACAGATGGTTGCTTTTCCCACTCCCACACCAATTTTACAACAATTCCTCCAATTGCCACAATATAGACCCATTTACCACTTAAACTGTAGCACGATATGTAGGATGACTTTGCAATTTGAGCTTCTCAAAGTGTGCACCTTTGTTGTATTGTGAGACTTAGAGTGTGGTCCATGTTTTGGCAATATATCAAACAAATAACATTTTTACTCAAGTTGACTTAATTGTAAATGAAGTATACAAATTAAATTTCTAATGTGTTATTTAAACTTAATGCCAATTCAACATAACAGAATTCAACTTAATGAGATTCAACTTAACGGGTATCCAACGTTCAGAAATCTCAACTTTATGGTCCTGAAGGTACAAACGTGACTCATATTAATGATATTTTACCTTTGTAGTATCTCGGAATTAGACACATAAATTAATTAATATTTTTTTTATTTCATGGTGCTGGCACTTAGGTACAATACGTGACAAACCAAAAAGTCCAGAAGAAGGTTGCCATCCTAAAATAAATATTCTAATGTCATGATAAACTTTCAAAATAATGCAACTTTGTAAACATTTCGTCAGTGTTTTCCACATTTAGTGGCTTAGGGATATCTATCTCTCCTAACAAAAGTTCCATATCTATTTTAATTCAAAGCGAAAAAGAAACGGAACCTAAAGCTATAGTTCCTTTTGCTGATATTTCACGAGCGCTCTGTAAATGCTGTTAATAATAATAATTTGGGCAATCAAAAAGCTAAGGCTTTCGCCCTTGCTGCCCACGATAGAGAAACCGCGCAGATTTAGATAATCGCTGCAATGATCATACAACATTTACCTCTCAATTGCCCATAAATTTGATTATCTCATACATAATTATCTATCTCAACGATTGTTTGTCTGTCCCGATGACTGTTAACTAGATTTCGGTGAATCTGTAGGTACACATAAAACATAATTATGTTGCGAGTAAATAAATCAAGTGGCGATTATAAGAAAAAGTTTGTAGTTTATAAACCTAAATTTTAATTGGCAGTTTTTATTTTACTAGTATTTACTATAAAAATAATCAATGTTCTCTCTTATCAACTGAAATAAACATTGCAGTAAGTTTTTGTATGATGAGCGTCGATGGCCAAGTGGCTAAGCCCGTTGACTTCCATTTAGAAGTTCGCGGGTTCAAACATCGGCACGTACCAATGTATTTTCGATTTTCGAATTCATATGTACGTTTATTCGACGCTCTTACGGTGAAGGAAAACATCGTGAGGAAACCTGCACACACCTGCGAAGAAATTTAAAAGGTTGTGTATGAAGTTGACTAACCCGCACTGGGCCAGCGTGGTCGACTAAGGCCTATTCACCCTGATATCTGGGTAGGCTCGAGCCTCTCGGTGGGGACGTATATGAGCTGTTAACGACGTTTTTGTAAAAAAAAGCTCACAATCGTATTTTGTAACATTAAATTAGAGTATTTTATTTCTACCTACTTGACCTCTGACTTGCATTGAAGGATCGCGAAAATCGACTCCTACGCAGATTCACAGCGCCTACAAGAGGGCATTGGCCCAGTTTTATGCTCACTATACATACATCAACTGTAAGCGAATCCACTCTAATCATTTTCTACCTTTTATGTACATAATTGCTTTGTTATTTCGATACGGCATTGTTATTGTTTTTTATTGATATTATCTCCTATTAAAGCTATACGGAGGCTTATAGTAACCTACCAGAGCGGTATATCTATTAAGTGATAAGTCTAAATCTGAATGTTTAAGCATCCTCTTTAAGAAAGTTCGTGTTACGCAAGCAAATCGTCGCATCAGATAATCAAATCCAGTTTTGTAAAATGTCAACGACACTAAACTTAAATGCAGCAGATTGTTTTTACTAGCGGCGGTAATAAAACTAAATAAACCGACGACGCACCGGAAAAAGAAAGTCGTAATCGCATCTTATGTAGTTCGGAACAAACATAAATTATCTTATTAGAAGCGTTATGTCACGCTTCGAACAAAATAGAGCTTTAAGCTTATAATGATGATTTATTGGGAGCCTGTGTTCAACATATTTTTCGCGGTGCTGCTACCTCTATAGATACCAAAACTATAAGAATATCGTTCTGAGATCGGTTCAAGTCAACAAATGGCGAGTAAATTGGATCTAATGGATTATGTGTTGCCAAGAAGACTGCCATACTGCGACTAATCTCGATTATTAAAAAAAATCATTTGGCCATACACTATTTGACAAAAAAACTTACTTCATAAAGCATGATTGTACTATACCGGGTTAGTACTATTATTTTCTTCTGTGACTATACATAGATTTTACAGTTTCAGCTGTTTGTTGCTACTATTTATCACAAGCTGAGTTATGATTTCGGTCACGCTGGCCGTGATGGACTCGGGCAGGGCTGTTGTTTCGAGACCACGGTGTCACACTGACAAATGTCACACGCAAAATAGCGTGCCACAATAATACATTGTGCATGTTATGGAAATTAGTCATTGTTTTAGGAGCAGATGACATCCCAAGATCGATATTCGCTACACTATTTAGATTCGCAATTTTCAGTTGAAGCTTTTTATATGCGTGACTAACATTACTCATTTTAATGAGTTGATTTGTCTCAGTTTTTTGTTCACGTTCAGTTTAATATAGTTGACGTTTTCCTGTAGACCTCATTTCCTTTGCGTCAATTTGCTGAATTCTAAGAAAGCTTTTAGCGAGCGAAGTGCCTTTGAATTTGCTTCGTCTTGAGCGTTCGCGCGGGACTTCAGACCAACTTTATCGCACGTTCAAATCAACCAAAAAACAACACGTAATTTGCTGTTACATATCATAATTTTGCACGAATATAAACCATATTATATGTGAAATAATGCGTCAACCAACATGTGCTTTGAAGACAAGGTATATTTGCTGGCAGACGTTTTTGTGGTTTTATTTAGAAATGCACTGAGTTCGCCCTGCAGCGAGGTCTTCTACGAAAATGTTATAAATCAACGTCATATAGGTATATAATATTATATTACTAATTTCAGTAAAACTCAAGGTTAAAATTATAATAAATTATGTAGTCTTCTCATTTGGATTGCTAAAACCTTAGTATCTACTTACCATGAACGTTATTCAAAACGTCAGTGACTCGGATGATTTCACACAAACACTATAGGTCCGGAGTCGCAGACACCACGTTTCCAAGGACGCAGTATTTTAATTAGATTCTCATAAGAACTGCCACAAAAACATGTAGATATTGGCAGATACGCTGGCGGTCATAATTGGTTGTTGTACCAGTAATTTGTCTTTGTTTTCATTTTTTAGATGCTTCTTTGTTCTGTCTATCTGCCGTGGCATCACAATCACAGAACGTTTTTCAATTAAAGCATTAACAGCGACATTTGGTGATTTTCATTTTTAAATGCATTGTTTATATTTCGAATGTTTCGTATATCAAAGTAGGAGGCTAGGGCGTAATGGTTACGAAACAAGTCGCTATGTTTCAAATCATGTCGAACCAAAATGGAAATTATGTGCCAGCGCCTGTTATTTGCAGCTTACAATTACCGTCTTATTCAACACACAATCTTTATTCAAAAACATCTCAGCTGTTTGACAGATTCCATTAGGCTGAAAATGTGCTGTTATTATGGCTATACAATTGGACGTTATGTCAGCTCGTCTCGTAATGTGAAGCTTCAAAAAATTACTCAGGTAATTTATTTTGTGCCAAGTTTTTCAATTTCATAAAAGCTTCTTTATGCTAAAAATGCCTTTACTATTATATGAATTAGATAGTAATGGTTATTGCGTGTTCAGTGCCATCTTCAGGGTAGGTGTGACAGTGTTTTGTTTAGTATTTGTTACTGTCCAGCGCAGCGGTGGTAACCATGTGATAATGATAACGTGGCGATATAATTACAACAATGAGTAGGAAACACGCGTCGTGTATGATTCTGTACGCATATCATGAATCATGGGCAAATTGTTTAAAATTAATGGTTTAAGGCACAAATAGAAGCGATCACAGTGATTTTGTCCTCGTGATATTTTGTAGTATTATTTTATTAAACTGACTTAATCATTTTGTTTTCATCTATTCCATGTTGGATTTGATAATTAGTTTACTAATAAATAGTTATCAAAATATCATACTACTGTAAGATGACAAAGTTACTGTAAGTTAACTAAGTTACACGAATCAAAAAATTAATTGTGCTTTTTCTTTGAAACTAATCGTCTTGTCGTTTAGTTGGGTGATCTATTTAAATTTCATCATCATGCATTCGCAGGAAAAGGTGTTTCGTTTCGTATCGATCGTGTATTTTTGTCTTTATTTTCCATAGCTTTCTGCCCCGCGGTTCCGCCCGCGTTAACAGGTTTTCCCGTGGGAAAGAATTATTTTCCCGCGGTAAAAAGTAGCCTATGTGTTATTCTGATGTATAAGTCATATTATTGTAAAGTTTCATTAAAACCCGTCCAGTAGTTCCAGAGATTAGCGTGTACAAACAAACAGACAGACAGGCAGACAAAACGATTTTTTTCAAACTTGTATTTTTGTGTTCACTCCCTTTATCACCTTCAATAAGTTTTTTGAAAAACAAATTTATGTACAGTCACGCTGATTCTTCAGTTTTATTATAGTATAGAAGAGGATAGATAATATATAGGTACTGTTTTATAGTGTAACTCATAGCTCGCGATGCAGCGATGCTCCTCAAGGCTGCATAATGGCCGGTTGGACACGCCACTGCCGACCGTGAAGGTTTAGGTTATGTGAATTCGTCTGACCTAAAGTCTTCCCCACTTAATACTCTTTTTCAGTGAGGAAGTCAAATTTTCCATTTAATATGTAATCGCAATCTGATTTCTACAATACAGTCCGCCAAGAATCTAAATGAAGGTGGCAAAAAAAGGAACGAATAAGGTTTGTTTGAGGTTTTTGTGCTTCCAGTGAGTTCGGAATCTCTCTATTGCTTCCTCTGAGACTGAATCGCACTGAACGTCATTTTTTAACAGTCTCCTATGAGATACGAGTATGACGTATGAAAAGTAGCGCCCTCGATTATTCACAATTCACAGAATTTCACACGTAGATAATTTAGAGGAAAAGAACAAAAAATAACTGCCTTTTTAGATCCTTGTTGGAGTGCAATGGGAGTGTGGGTGACGTGGGCCGTTGCTTCCGGGTCTCGTTCTACAAAGTTTTTGATTTCGTGTTTACGCGCGTTCGTTTCGTGAAAAAGGAAACAACGTGTAGTAACAAAGGAAAGGTACATAAACTAGATGAATTGAAGACACAACTGCGAACAATTGTTGTGACACATTTGCACGCCTAATCAAGATCGAATACTGTGATTTAAATAGCTAAAATTTAACTGTATTCTGGCAAAAAAAAATATTTAAATTTTAATTTTGAAGAAATTTTAAGGTAGTGTCCGCTGATTTGCATTTCGCGCTGGCTAAGCACTGTCGACTAGACTCACTTCTCGTTTATGATCTGATTATAGCTTTCCGCCATGTGTTAACAATTTAGCATATTATTATGCATTATTCCAGGGTTCAAAGTAACTCCCTGCATGTATCTCCACCAACTTTTCATATAAAAAAATTAATAAAACGCGTATAGCTCCTCTTACAAATTAAAGCCTTCGCTCCCGATGGTTTATGTATCTATAAAAAAAACATGTCCCTGGTTACGGTACAATTTACGATGAGATATTCAAAAGTTATACGCCTTTTGTAGTCAATTCGCAAATTCATGGTAATCTCAGTCTCCTGCGCAGAATACTGAGCGGTTGACTTAGAATGGACTGGACTGATTGTAAGTTTATGTTTGCGACCGATATGATATTTTTACGACTCGTGTTTTCTTGTTTATGTGCAATTTGCGCGTGCTAGTGTAAAACGATGCGGGTGCACGGAGTTATTTATTTTTATTTATTTAACCGTTTATTGCAAACGTAGAACAATAACAAAAAGATAAACGACACAAAGATCCTGCTTATTACAAAGGGAATGTGTTAAAAATTACCCACAGTTATTTTATTTTATGAGGCTTATTTGAATAACTAATAGAAGTACTACCTATTACACCTCATCTAAATTAAATAATGTTTACTACATAATATCGGCTGGTTGTCAGGTTTGACGTTTCATTAAGTTTTTTGTATTTTTTATCCATCTTTATTGTACACAAAAAAAAGATTATGTGGCCATACAACTGCTTCTATTACCCTAGAGTCACACATTACAATATAATTCTCTAATCTTTGGCGAATAAAATAGAGTTGTCAATCAAATATCAACGCAGCGCGTGCGATGATCACTGTCACGGGCAGCGCACGCGCGTGTGGAGTCGTGTCGTGTTCCAGGATTACCAGTAATTGGCTTGACATCTCTTAAAATAGGCCAGGAACTTTAAATTTTGAACGAACTCTTCATTTTTAAGAGGTGATTCAATTAAAGTATTGAAAAGTACAGAAGCCAGAACATGCGGTTGGACATTCGCACTACGAAATTCACCCCTACCACTCGGAATAGGGGCGCTTAAGTTCAAATTCAAATAAACTAAAAACGAAGTCGAATTTTATATCTTTTCTTTTCGTACTTCGTTATTTCCCGAACCAAAACTATAGTGTAATAATACTCGTAAATAGGTATAATCTTTAAAGTACATACGGACGTGATTTACATTTCACGTGCGTGTTTTTTATAGATTTTCGCAAATATACGTACCTGTTAACAACTCACAGTCAATCGGCGGACATTTTCTAACAATCATAACTTCTTCGGCAAACAAACTCTGGAAAATATGACCATGGCAATGACAATGACAAGCATCTCAGAGTAGTAACGACTGCAAAACTAACACATAGTTGCTAAGCCGCGCGGTCGTGACTTAGCGTAACCAATAATTTTCATTATGATAATATGGACATCTAATAAAAAGAATCGAACACATTGTTTATGACAATGTGATTCCATATTTGATATTAAATAGCAGATGGTCTCATGATGACTAATAAATACGGAAGATATTTTGCCTTTAAACTGCGGAAGGGCGGATCTGCTAAAATATTCCTTAATAGGACCTGTTTTTCTTAAAAAATAAACCATTATTTAGATACAAAAATTTGTTTTTATAATCTTGCTACTAGTAGGTATAAATTCGAAAGTATAGAACTGATGTTTGTTTTTAATTGAACGGTCTTGAAACTGAAACGATCCAATCAAAATTTAATACAGGAAAATAATAACTTTCCCACGGAAATGACACCCTACTAAGAAACACGACCGGAGTACCAACAAAATAAAACTCATAAAAATACAGACCTCGCATTTCATCTCTCCCGTCACATGCGCTGTCAGTACGAAGCATGTTTTATAGGTTTATTATTGATCAGAAAGCACCAGAAAAAACTTCCTCAAGATTTGATTCGTACAAAAAACGATTAAAAACATGAGGTTTCGATTGGGTTTTGTGACTAGTGACTGCTTTCACCGGCTGGTGTTAATGTCACTTGACCGTGTCAAGGTTGCGGGCGTCGCCGCACTCACGGCTGTTGCTGCCCAGAATACTCCAAAAATGGGATAACATGTCAGTCATGTCATGTTCATCGCGTCTTTCTAGAAGTTACTTTTCAATTTAACTTATTTCTGTCACAAAGGCCAATTTAAAACAACGACATGAAAGCGAAGAAACTCAATCCTTTGTGAGAGACAGGTGTCTGGACTGCTTAGGATACCCTGTAAGTAAATCAATGGTTCCTTAGCAACAAAAACTTAAAATCTGTTTCAAAATACACTCTTCAAGTTTTGGATTAATAAAATTTATTTTTAAAATGGAGTTAGGTACTCTAATAAGAAAATACTTGAAACTCACTCGAATAATTAGCGTTTGGCCAGTTTGGCGCACAAACTCCTGTTAATTTAGCTTCACGCCCATTACATTATTCTCAGATAAAACAAACATTCACAGAGAGTAAAATTGTATACAACAAATTATAAAATACGTTTGAAGACAGCAATCTTTATAAAAAGTATCATATTTCAATATCTACCAACGTTATATTAACTATGACTTATAAAAAGGGTGATTTTGTTTTAAAGTAAAGCCAAAAAACCAGTGCAGTTAAAGTTTACTGTCGATTCGAAAAGAAGAAGTTCAGTTAAAACTCGGAAAATGCAATGAAACCACATAACCTGTACACGGGGTGAAAAGTGAAAATAATCGTTTCGCTAGAGGTTATTACCATCAGCTGAGATTCGCAATTCGAGAAACTATGCATCTTCACTATTGCTACACAGATTTGCAGTTATTTGCAGCTGCGGTTAAGCTAATTAAACAAATACAGATACACAAGAGAAATCAGCGTTTACTTAAAATTGCCGCGGTAATATTTTATCTATTTATAATACATATAATAGTTTGTTAGCTTAGAGTATAAAACAAATTTTGGTTTGTTTTGTTAGTAAACATAATTTATTTTATTCAGACTATTTTGTTTATTAATGTGACAAATGTTTTTGTTGATAAATATAATACAAGATGAAAAAAATACATTAACATCGTAGTAAACAATAAAGTACTGTGAATAGTTATTATAACTTTGTAAATTTAAAACAATGAGATATTGTCTTGTTCATGCTGAATTTATTTAAAAATTTTCATCCATATGTCACTAATATCCGTAAAAAAATGTCAATAGCCATAACTAAAATGCCTCATAAATAATTTATAACCGTAGGTTCATATTTTAATTAACATCACTGAAATAGTGAGGAAGTATGTATTGTCTTTATATTCTCACGGACAGTATGATTTTACTCATTAGTAATTGCGTTCAGCCGCTTCCAGAATATGTTCACAATAGGTCGTTTCCTTACCTAAATTATTACAAAGGAAATAAGTGGAAATAATTAACAAGAAGTCCCAACATTGCGTGTTGTAGCTTAGACTAGGGCACAGGTGAATACTGGGTGTTTGGAAAAGTCTCAGTACCCTTTAAGGCTGCCACACACCGGATACGTCTGCAGCACTAAGCAACAGAAGGCCGTTCACACAGTGTCGCAGACGCACGCAGACGCATGCAGCAGACGCAACGCAATGCATCTGCGACACCTTTTGGTGTGTGGCAGCTTTTAAACCTTGTATTGTGTTAGTGATGTATATTTTTTTGAGTTTAGTACTTTGTACGTCACTAACACAATACCAGGTTTAAAAAAAATACTTTTACTGACACCCTGTATAATAGAGTACTAAGACTAGGGTTTCGTGGGAACACTGCCCAAGCCCAACTTCCGTAACTAAAGGAATTGTGGTTCTGTAAATGTTTACGGAAGTTTTAATATTAGATAACTCTTTTGCAATTTATCATCGAGTAGCATCTGCAATTATAATTACAAAGGTGTGTAAATGTAAGATTAAAAGTTGTTAAATCATTTACACAAACTGGAAGCTTAGGTTTAATTAGCCTCTATTTTATTCTCTGTCTTGCATTGAAATTTGAGTCCAAGAAAATCTAAAATAGCAGTCTACTGTTGTATTAACACCCTCCGGTTATTGGTTACACACGAACCTATTTATACAGCTACAAGCTTCATACAACACCAACAGGAAGGTGGGTTTCAATTCGAAGCGGAAACAAAGCAACAAATATCACATATCATCCAAATCTAAATCAGTGCTCCTGTTTATCTCAATAGTACAGAATAGGTTATATTTTGGCAAAACGCGTGGGTTTTTTCTTATCATTTAGTTCATAAAAGCTGATAGGGTTATCTCTTCAACACGCTACCATAATTATTAGGCTAATGATAGATGAGATGGGACACTATACCTAAATGTGGCACACTTGGGCCACTTAGGGCGGTCCACATCGATACTGCGTGCAAATTACTAGACGCCGCGCCCCGTCTTGAAGACTCACCTTAAAAAGTCGGTTAATGTAAAATAAATTATTAGATCTGTGCTAGTCATATTTTAATGTAAGTAAAGCAATGATAACCAAAAGATAGTTTATGTTTAGAGAGGATCTGTTAATTTATGAATACAATATACGTAGGTGTTATTATTTGATGGCCCCGTGGCCTAGTTGGTAGTTACGCCTGCCTACGAAGCACAGGGTCGCGGGTTCGAATCCCGCCCAGGGCAAACATTCGTGTGATGAGCACTTGTGTTTGCCTTGTGTCTGGATGTTGTATATTTATATATTATGTATGTATATCAGCTGTCTGACACCCATAGTACAGGCTCTGCCTAGTTTGGGGTCAGGTGGCCGTGTGTGAGATGTCCCTCATATTTATTTTTTATTTTTTATTTATTTATTATTAAATTTTCAATTGTGATTTAATGCACCAAACAAAAGTTTAGGCCAAAGACCTTTAACCGCGAAATACACTTCAAACCTTATTAGTTTGTTGGTCATTCAATCCGTTTTTATTGCATTAATTTTGAGACATAAATCTTTAAATATTATTGCGAAGCCTAACTTAATAACAGGTTATAACAACAATGGCGTCGTAATTTCCAATCACATCATTTGAATTCCTAAAACTTTTTGCACTAATTAAGATTTCGAATTCAAATTAGTAAAGGATTAATGAAGATGCAAAAAATTATGCGCACGCATCAGAGGCACAATATTTTCGTGTTCACGTGTTTTTGTATGAAGATAAGGAAGTAAATATTAATGAACCAATTTAAGCAAATAATGCATCAATCCTTAAGGCAGTATAGATTAAAGTACAAATACAGTGATAAAATCTACATTTATTTAAATTTCAGATCACTTATGTTTTTACAATTTCCCACGAGAAAGTTTTGTAAGTAAAGTGCTATTGCTCATTTCAGCCTTTTTCAGGAGCCACGCAGTTATGCTTCCTATAAAGAAAAAAAACAAATAAAAGTCGATTTTTTGTAGATTTAATTGCATTGCGTAGATTATCTTGTGAAGATATTTTTTATCGATGTGTGTCATTGTTCTGTAATTATAAATTCAATGCTACATAAGCAGGGCTATCTTTAAAAGTGTGGCGAGCAAACACTTTGTGTTTTCTTTCGCCTATCGCGCGGAGGCTAAGACAACATCTGCCCACGTTATCAGCTATTGCACATATTGTAACTACTGTTTATGTACCGATAAGCCGCATATGAGATTCTTGTTTTCATTGCACACTCCATGTACACCTGCCATGTATATAATTCTTTTAGAGCGTGCGTGGGATAACAATCGCCATTTAATTTGTATATTTAATCAAAGTTATTTTCAAGTTAGTTTGTTTAATTTTGCCGTTGTATGTACATTGTCTATTAGATAGCCACTGCAAGGATGAAAGACTATTGTAATCTTTTAGTATGTATGAAATATAAAAGGTCTACTCGCTTGATTATCTCGATCTAATGTAAAATGCGAGTGAATGTATCTTTCTACCGATTCCGATTAAGATAGCTCTAAGAGATATCGAGCGGTGTCCGATCTAAGATTCCGGTAACATCTTATGTAATCCGCTTCTCGCTCTACATTACTTTAAATGCAGAAGAACGTCGCCGGCGCAAAAAATACTAAGAGTTTTGTGCAGTTTTTACTGGTTGTCTCGCAGAGTTTAAAAGTGTCAAAATTTTACCCAAATGCGAAGGCGTTTTTTTGGAGATTGTTAACTTCCGCGTAAACGTGAAGCCACCGGAATCGACTCAAATGGACTGGCTTATGTATAAGTTTTGTATTGTACCTGTACGTTTAAGTGGGCTAACCGATAATTTATCTTTATCTTATCTTATCTTAATGTAAACATTTTGCTACTTTGATTGACTACTAAAATGTTCATACAATACAAGGCACTATTTGTAAGTAGCCGAAACGATAGCCACTTCCACAGGTCTTCTTGTGGACTAAGACTTGTCCCTTACAAGGGAGTGGTCGCTCTTATCTCCATGATTGACTGGCCGGTTGAAGTTGAAGATCACAGATGTACGTACGCCCCCTCAGGCGTCGTCTCTTTCACGATTTTATTCCGTACCAACGCGCTAGGCCGTGGTCAGAGGCTCTCTCTAGACGTAGAAATGAAATTAAATGAAATGGGTAAGCCTCCCAACCTAACCCACCCATCTCTAATTGCCAGAGGAATAGGAATCACGGTGCTAAAAAAACATAAAATTGAAGTTATTACAAAGGTATAATTTTGAATTTAAGACCTCAATTGAAAAAGCAACAAAAGCCCCGCGGCGTGTTCAATAACAATCAACATTACGGGTATTCTTTATATTAAAGTTTGTTACCATTCCGATGCACACGCAACCTAACCGATCGGAATGTCCAATGATCCAATCCGAGATCGTTTACTAAAATGTTACATGATTTTCTTTTATTGTTTCTTACATGATTTTTATGTTTGGTTATATAACGAATTGCTTGCCAAATGTGAAACTGATTGGTTCGTTCATGAAAACTCTTATGGCAAAGAAATACCTAAGTATTAAATACAAATCTCTATTGATGTTATTTGGAGCAAATTAAGCATTGTATTTTTTGTTTATTTTGAAAACTACCCTTGAATACATTGCGGCCGCGAATGTGCAGACGAATTCCCTGATAATTTGTAAACAACCGCGGCGTGTGCGACGCATTCGGAATGAAAAAATCCGGTGCAGTAAGAGTGTTGGCTGTCATCCCCGGCAGCCCGCAGGCCTCGCCACTCAGGTGTATGTAGCGATACCGAGAGGTGGTCTCCACTCCACTCACGCGCACGCAACGACCGTTCCGAATTCAAACATCGAAACGCTCAACTCTACGTTCGAATCTCGAGAATATCTTGAATCGCAACAATTTTCTCGATTCCCACTCGTTGCGTTATCGTTCGGAATTTTTCAATTATAAATAAAATTAGTTGTAATATAACATAATAGTCGTTTTGAAAGAGTGCGGTCGGGCCGCCGCAGGAACAGTGCTCGATCTGAACTAGAAAGTGCGAGTTGTCGTCGAAATGAAAACGGATTACGCGATGGATGAAATGCAGAAGAGTAAGTTATATTGCTATAATTATTTTCAATTTAAACGGTATCCTAAAATAAAGGCTTTTTTATTTGATCTACAAATTTTCTTTCTTTATTATACTTACTTACTACTTACTACGCTGGCTCATTATATTACTTTGAAATGTAGAGCTTAAACAGAGAAAAAAACGGAAAGAACTGTTACATTTGTGGACAGATATATTCATATGCAAATATTTTGCGTAAAACATAAAACAATAAAGATAAATTTTCATTTATAAAACAAGAAAATAAATTTTGTTGTAATTGTTTGGTCATCTACGGATATTAAGAATAAATTGTGTGTGATGAATAAACGTGATTTTGCATACCCAGATGTGTCTAGTGTGGATAATTTATTCAGAATTATTTGTATAACATGAATATTTATTGTACCGGTCTGTGTCGTACACTATGACCTATTCTCGCGGTTTGCTAGTTGCTATACATCTATTATCAGGCGCCGTGTTTATAAAGCTTTTTATCTTTTGTATTTTTTTGTGGATTTCGTATTGTAAGTAGTTAGAGAATGATGTCTACATTGTTTGAGATGTGCTGGTTCCTTAGTTTTACTAGTACGTGATCAATCGCATTATTTTACATAAACTTGAAAATATATATTTATATACGCTTTAGATTTATTTGCAATACGCTGTAAAATTAAAGCGATTAATATTAACTTGTTTTTTCAGACTCTGATGTCATTATACATAATTTTGTGACGATTATGTAAAATTATAGATAGAGACATTACTCACATCTTTGCAAATATTTAACGGCCACAATAGTAATTATTACTCGATGTTATTATGATTATAAAATGAATCACTCATATCGTCGTCATTAAATTCACATTTAAAAGTAGATATACCTATATAAAAAAATAATACAATCTACATTTTAATTAATTATTCTTGCTGAACCATACGGCATACTGAATAAGAAAAACAACTTTATATTTTTTTGCCTTTGTAATGTAAAAACGTATTTTGTTTTTTTCAAATTCAAATTAAAATAATTTATTTCAGACTAAGTCCATAAAAGTGTTAGTAAACAATATCTTAAAAACTATGGTTAGTAATAAATAAATTAATAATAACAAAGATACGCATTATCTATTTATTTGGAAGTCTGTGGATGATTTATGAGCTGATAAAACATAAAATATCTTCAGTGTTTATTTTTAACATAAGTTGCATTTCATACTTCACTAATTGTTTATTTATGACGCATTTGTTTGAAGCGAACTGATTTGCAATTGGGTGAGGCCTTTGTCCAGCAGTGGACGTCTTTCGGCTGAGATGATGATGATGACTGATTTGCAAACCTCCTCAATTTAATCACATTACCCAGGTATTGTTTATTCTTTTAAAATTGCGTTACAATTCGATGCAGGTAACTTTCAGCGTCAGAGAAATAGAGGCATAAGATATAATATAATTTTTTTATATTAATTTCTCCCTAAAAATAGCTCATTAAGTTTGAAGAAAAATGGGAAACTTTTCTACAAATTAAGTAAAAATGTATTTACAAAAGATCTCAATGGGTAGGTATGTAATTTAGCGATTTATTCCTAGAATTACAAACATTTTTTAAACATAACATCGTATCTTTATGTCTAAGTCTACGGGAGTTTAAAATTGTATTATATTCATCTATTATTTTATGATTGTTTGTTACATTATTATTTTCAACTGACAAAAAAGCTTTGCATGGTTGCAGCAGTAATTAAAGACCTGTAAAACTTGGTTTAGTAAACAGGATACCGATTTCAATATCACTGCTTTTAGTGACTTCCTTCCTCGAAGTTGGCGTGACTAAGTAAACCGGGTGCTGGGAACGCATAAACTTGCCCCCCAGAAAGCCCAAACCCAGAATCCCACCAAAACCGTCAGCTTCTTCCCGTCGTCACCGTCTTTGAAAGGCTTTGGCTAAATTCATGCCATATCCCTCTCCTCCCAAATCTTAATCACTCTAAGTGAACGTCCTATTTTATCAGGTGGTTATTTTCACGAGCAATAGATGTAGGTAAGAGTACAGTAGGCATCACGAGGCATTGTTTGTACAGCTGCGACCTCAAGCCTTTATCAAGTAGGAATGCGATCGCTACACTTCATTACAATCTCATACGAGTGTTTGGTTTTTAATATACATACATTATCATACTACATACATACTACACACATTATCATTACTTGGTCATATCAAAAATCTTACTACTTCATGTTATTGAGTGGGATTACGTTCAGAGTGGTAGTGATTCGTAGACGTCAGTGACGTAGGCATACGCAACGTGATCGATAGATAGCTAAACAATACGAGTATTTTTCGTAGCAACTATTTCTTTTATATTCTATTAATATTTTGTATCGTTAACAATATACAGTTTAATGCACTACGAAACCTAAAGATTTCGTTATTACTTCAAAGATAACAATGATGTTACATTTCGGATGCTTGTAAAGAAAAGTAAACAGTTTAAATTGTATGGAAAGGTATCTTCTCTTACAAAGTTTGTAGTAAATTGGTAAAAAACAGCCCAGATTGTGTGCACTATGCGTAAACAACACAATGCCTCATTTAGTAGAGAAAGCCAGCGACGTTTTTACTTTTCTTTAAAATTTTCCTTGCGTGTCATTAAAATTTGCATGGTCGAAATTTTGGGAGAAATCCCGTACGGTGCTGCGCATTAGGAGTTTACTTTTCCTTTTATACCTTAGATATGCTTATAAACCGGAGTACAATAAGCATTTTGCAAATTTTTGGGAAAACACATTTTGTGCATTTTTTATTGAAGGTATTTCTTGTTTGTGACTCAATTTTGTAAAAAGTAATGCATGCTGATCACTTTTAAAAACCACTATAATTAATTGTTGTAATTGTATATTGTGATTTAAAATACACGCACGGGGGTTGTTTTATATTATAATTGTTAAATATTATAAGTATAAATTAAGATAGAATTTGCTACTATCATAATTACGGACACTTTTGATTCCTTTCCGGATTCTTTTGATTTTCATTTTTTAACACAATCTATATCAATACTTAATTTCTTGGTAATAATCTAAATAATTCACGTTTAATTTTCACGCTTTCTCTAATACCTCCAGAACTCTACCAAATGGTGACGTATTGACGTATTTCTTTGTAATAGTCCTAGCCACAGGTCACTTATATCACACTAATATTATAAAGGCGAAAGTTTGTGAGTGTGTATGTTTGTTACTTCTTCACTTCTAAACGGCTGGAGCGATTTTAATAAAATTTGGTATGGAGTTAGCTGACACCCTGAATTAACACATAGGCTACCTTTTACCGCGGGAAAATGCCTCATTCCTACGGGAAAAACTGTTAACGCGGGCGTTGCCGTTGGGCGGAAAGCTAGTATATAATATACTAGCTTCCCGCCGCGGCTCCGCCCGCGTTAATATGAGGGAATGAGGAATTTTTCTTTGGTAAAAGATAGCCTATGTTACTCAGGGTGAAAATAGCTTTCTAAAGGTGAAAGAATTTTTGAAATCGGTTCAGTAGTTTTTGAGTTTATTCATTACAAACATATACACAATAATAACGTACACACACGTACTACAAATCTTTCTTCTTTATAATACTAGTATGATATAATATAAGTACCATTGTAGGTAGTCCTAGCTTAACCGTACTTTTGCATGCAGGGACGACCTCAGTGCTGGGCCTGTCTGACGTCACAGACAACAAGCTAATATGGCGCCAGCTGATCGCCGAGCTGGTGGGAACGTTCCTGCTGGCTTCGGTGGGCGTGGCCGCCTGCATCACCATCGACGAGAGCACCGCGCCCAAGATCACCAGCATCGCGCTCTGCTTCGGCCTGCTCGTCGGCTCCATTGTGCAGGTATGTATCATTTACGCGGACACGTGTAATTTAAAATGGGTTGATATTAAACGCCAATTTGTATGACCACTGAAAAGACAGTATAGGTAAACGTTCAAGGCTCCATGGATGTAGGATGCAATGAGGAAGAGAATCGCGTTTCTATCCGAGAGAGAGAGATTAGCCAACTATGCTGGCCTCCTATTTTTTTATTTAACTTATTTATTAAAATCCCTTACTTATAGGCCGGGAGATGATGACAGAAATTTTTAGGTCATTTGTTACAGTATGGCGGTTTTACAGGGGTCTTAGTACGCAATGACAAAAAGAAAAATGATGGTCATAGCGCTGGTACTGGCGGCCCAATCGCGAAAAAAAAAATTGCAGATTTTCGGCAGTATGGCGACCATTTGGAGCCGTCCGAAAAGTATGGCATGGTGATTTTCGTAAATGGCTGCACGAAGATGATCAAACTGTGCAAAAATTACCCTGGTACAAATGGTTGAATTTTTATTTTTCGCGTCGGTATGGCGGGCTGTAAGTCACACCGGAGAAGTATGGCATGACACTGTAGTCTAGTTATTTTTTACGGGTTATCGGAAAATACTAAATTTTTTGTGGTAGGTACAAATCGTTTGACTTTCGTAATTTATCCGACTAGTTCACTAACGCCCACGCGATTGGGCCGCCAGTACCAGCGCTATGACTATCATTTTTCTTTTTGTCATTGCGTACTAAGACCCCTGTAAAACCGCCATACTGTAACAAATGACCTAAAAATTTCTGTCATCATCTCCCGGCCTATTACTATCTAAAGACACTAAAATCCATTATGGGCTATTTCGTGTCATGCGTCAAAATACATTTTTCTATTTAGTAGGTACTTGTACAAAGATATTATAAAAACTAAAACTTATAAATAAATACTAAAGTGGACAGATCACACGCCAACAAACATCAATATTTATTTGAATTGAGATGATATCTGCTAATTTATGCTTACTACAATAACCTACAGAATTTTAGACCGGTATTCTTCTACTTTGAGAGAGATCTGATGCCATAATCCCCCACGCATGAGGGGTTGTTGTGAATGCTACTATTCAATTCCTGACTTATGAACCTCTAGTGTTCTAAGACGGAAAGTATCATAATTTGTCTCTAACAAAAAGCTTAGCAATTTCCCTTTGTGCACTGTGGTAAAGCTGAGAGAGTGGTTTATTTTCTAATCTAATAATTAACGATATCCTGCTCACTAATCTCCATCCATGCTATTATTGAAGTTCGCTTCTGTGCGAAGTTTAAAAGAGAAAGCCTCCGTCCGACTGAGATGGTGTTATACATGTAGAGATGTATCAAAGCACATTATCCCCTTTCTAAATGTTTGCTTTCACGCCACCTAAACGTTATGCTCGTATTAGAGAAATATACATACCAATAACATACAACCAGTATAACAAAATACTTAATGAAGATTTTAACTAGCTAGAAGGCGCTTTTTTTCTTTTAATTGGTCTACTGTCATTGACTTTACAACTCTCTCTATAAAACAAACATAAAACTAATAACGCATATCTGCTCGTACAATCTTCTTTCTACTGCCTGGTTGTATCGTCTTTCATGCATAAAACTGTTGCTCTTGCTCCTATAAACCTCGTCTGCTTAAAAAACTTTTAAGCTCCTAAGTATTAGCTGGTTATTGGTAAATTACGCAAAAAAAGTTTCGCTGCTGATAAACTCGAGCGACCTCAGAAAAACATTATTTTTTTTAAAAGAGTCGGGAAAAGGATAACGTATTACGAGTATATGCGATATGTACCGACTTTGCAAACGTTTTCATTTAATATTAATATACATTACAAGTGGAAATTAAACCCACGAACAATATCTTCACCAAAAAATAGTTCGAATTAATTGGTCGATTTGTTTGTAAAAAGCTTGTTAATAAATGGCACCAAACTTTGAATTACAGAGAAACGGAAGAACTGTTAGAAACTCTAAAATAAAACTAGTTAAGCATATAATATTCTTTACATCCACACAAATACACTGATCTCTCGCACACAACACAAACATCAAAAACTTATTTATCACTAGACAGAAAAAACGATGATTTCTTGTATCCTCTCTTTATAGTTTCTTGGTTGTGAAATGTCTTGTTTGTAAGATCTTGAGGGTGAGGCTGGAAACCCTCCACACAGGGCAATGAATAAAGATTTATTATTATCATTACAATCTATGTATGTATGAACTCATACCTATATTAGCTTTGAGGTCAAATAGCCGTAGGGGAGATGACCCCACATATTTTATGAAAATACCCAGCCCGATCAGTTTTAGTCCATTACGACGAGGCCGAACCTAAAACCCTGCGATGATTTAAAACTACGGAATAAAATAACCGTGACTATCACCGAACATATCGGGTCGTTTGCTCAGTAACAACAAACGTTGCATGACTTACCGGTGTGCTCGTAATGTTATGCTAGGAAAATAAGTACCTATTTTATAATACACTCTCTTATATTATCCTGCTGTTAGCTGTTTAATATATCTGCTTATTTACTTGGGTATGCTATGTGGTTAGGTATTAGAGTAGCTAAATATACCACTCGAATCGTATGCTTATGTGGTAGAAAAATCCGTCAAGGGACTTTTGAAATTAATAAAACGTTGCAATAATTCTGAAAATTTCTTGTTTAACTAAATATGTGTTTCCTTAAAAAAGCTGTATGGCTTTCTTTCGCTCTCAATTATATTCCTTGATGTCCTAAATTATTATTGAGCCATTTTTGTCACTTTTATATTCTCTAACGTTATCGCTATGAGTATTTATGAAGAGCTACATTTAGGTTGATTAAAAAACAACCGTTCTGTCCTCATAAAACATAATTTAGTCTTTAGCATCGAGAATCAGGGCCAGTGTCAATAAAGATATGTAAAGATATCTAGATTAGATAACCGCGAACAACGTTTACGACGCCACTAAACAAGTAGTAAGTCTCATAATCCGCGCTAAGCTCACAGCCAGTACAGTGTTACAGTAGTCACAGACAATAAACTGTCCTTTATGATAACACTTTACACTGTGATAATGAAAGTGTCTTGACTCTTGAGTATTCTTAACCCACATGAGCCTGAAACTTTTCAGTTGCTTGACTTTTATAATTTTTTAGTATGTTATTTTATTACTTAACCTTAATAATAATATACTTTATTGACACCAAGGAAAACATTACAGAAAAAAGCATAACAAATTAAATGCAAGAGGTCAACAGGCGGCCTTATTGCTACGGTAGCAATCTCTTCCAGGCAACCTTAGGGTCTGGATAGTTTAAAAAAAGGGAAAAACTCTGCGGGTTGATGGCAAATAAAATAAAACTACATACAAATAGTGTACATAAATTACATGAAGTGCTACATAAAATAAATAAATAAATAAACCTAAGATAGACTAATACATACGTAAAATATACATACATATCACTTAGTAAAAGAGAGGAAAATATTTAAATAACCTTAACCTTCCCTAATGCTAAAAAATATAAATTAAAAAGCGTACCGCGAGCCGCCGCGTACTCACATACGCAAGTAAGAGCGCTGCGGGACGTTATCCGAGTTGCTTTTCTTGCTTTTCGTGTGCGTTTCGAGGCTAACCTACCTCCCAAACCCTGGTGTCAAAATTATTGAGCCGCCTAAGGCTCCTGACATGGCTCTCGTAACGACTATATCCGTAGATCACAGTCGGGACCAACGGCTTTACGTGCCTTCCGAAGCACGGAATCATCTTTCTTTTCGGACAATCAGGTGATTCAGCCTGCAATATCCTAACCAAACTGGGGAAAGTCTCACAAAGTTATATTTTTTCGACAAGTTCCCCACCGGGAACTTCTGTAACGTCAGACGATCTTTTGACCTCTCGACCACGGAGGATGCTGTTATCCGAGTTGATATGCAGTCTGTCTCATAAAAAGCGGACGCAATCTATGCTACAGGCTGCATATAAACTCGCATATTGTCCCGCAGCGAGCGCTTTTCTGCGTCTGTGGACTCACTTCTTAAGTCAGGCTTAGTTCATTTGGTTCGCGGCTTAGAATTGCTTAGAACTCTTCTTTTTAAACCAATATACAATCTTCGTTTTGTGTACTGCGTTCTTATTCTACTGTGTGGGTGTCATAAGATGCGACTAAGGTACAGTAGGCAGCACATGCGGCTGGTCATAATGATCTTGAGAGCGCCAATATTCCATAGTGCAAACTACGTTTAGCGGCGACGCGCGACACACGTAGGGAGGATTTCCTATTGAGATTGTCTAGCCGCATGTGGTGGCTTCTGTACATAATACAGGATTACTTTCCTTAGAAGGCAGCAGGTTCACCTGTGTAATCAACGCAATTATGATCTAACCCGTCTGCTAAGCTTGGGGATTATTATGCCAACACTTTCTTTTAAAAGGCTCTCTTAAATATCATTCAATTAATTCTAAAGCGTACATTCATCTGTTTACAAAATTGATTAGTCTAGCAGTAGACTGACATAGGATGTTTGTATTACTAGTACCAGAAAGTGTAATTTATAAAAATAAATAAATAGTTTATATGCCTCTAACAATAACAAAATCCGGGCTAAGCGAGGAACGTCCGGCCTTTTTCCCACGCGAGTCGAACGGTACATACTGATTCATAAATTTACATTAAATACATGCACTCACACGCATAGGTAATATTGATATGTAAATAGACGAAGTTGACCTTATAATGAGCAAGGTTTCTTGATTACAAATCGCTTTCCTTGCATCCAACCAATACTAGCCCTTAAATTATTACGCTCTGTAATGAGTTCCATATTGAAATATCGTGTCTTCTTAATTCGAAAAGATGCGTGGGTTGGGAGATATGTCAGCTTCAATAGTTATTTACAATGGCTCACTGCCATATTAAGGTATCGCCACCGTTAAATAAACTTTGACACTCGTCCGGTCACGAGCGCAGTTTGCCGCGTCACGCAGGCGCAAACGCAACGCAGGGTTAGACGTTGCGCAAATTGATTAGAACCATGATTATAACAGTAACATGTTATTTATTTCAAGTAAAATATAAAATTATGTGTTTAATTTTCTATTAAAATACGATGTTAATTTAGTTAAAAATGTATGAAGCAACCTCAGACATGGGAACTTAAATTCATGGTCCTAAGAAAATTAAGTTTTTTTTTTTTTTTTTTTTTTTTTTATCTCCCTTCTTCCTGCAAGCTGTCGTTTTCTGACATTTGGCTGGAGGTTAAGTGATTAAGTTGACTTGTATGGAACGCGTCCAGTGACGCGGCCATATTCTTCAGATACCTGATAGCAGGTCTTGTGGGGCTTTTCGTTTGAGTCTCCTAAATGGTGAGGATTTCATTAATTTGGAGGCGAGTACGTTAGGATGGTTCTTGATCCTGCAAGAATAAGCTTTGAGTTTGGTTTGGATATCTTGTTTCACTGAAGGGATTTTCAGGTCTTTATGTAGTTGGTTGTTGGTGATATACCATGGCGCATTAGATATCATCCGTAACGTTTTTGATTGGAAGCGTTGTAGTATTTCCAAGTTGGAGTTTGCAGAGGTGCCCCACAATTGCAGACCGTATGACCACAACGGTTTAAGGATGCATTTGTAGACGAGAAGTTTATTGTCCAGTGACAGTTTAGATCTTCTACCAAGCATCCAGTCCAGTTTCCTTAGATGTTGGCCCAATGCTAGTCGTTTGGTGAATATATGTTTTTTCCAGGTTAGGCGTCTGTCTAGGTGGATTCCCAGGTATCTCACATTTTCACTCTGAGGAATGTCTATATTATTGAGTTTCACTTCAGGGCAGGTTTCCCGTCTTAAGGTGAATGTAACATGGACAGATTTTGATTCGTTTGCTTTTATGCGCCAGTTCTTTAGCCAGGTGGATATGTCATCTAGGCTTCTCTGAAGCAGGAGTGACGCTTCTCTTGGGTTTGAATGGGACGCAAGAATAGCAGTGTCGTCAGCGAATGTTCCAACCACGACGCCGGCTTTTGGACTCACTGGTAAGTCAGATGTGTAGATTAGGTAGAGAATTGGGCCCATCACACTTCCCTGTGGAACGCCTGCTCTTACTTCGTGCAATTTGGAGTGGTCTTCGCCATGTTTGACGTAGAAGTGGCGGTGACTTAGGTAGGATTGGATGAAAACAAAATAGTTTATAGGAAGGGACTTGTAGATTTTGAATAAAAGTCCCTCATGCCAGACGCGATCGAAGGCTTGAGATATATCAAGAAAAGCAGCTGAGCAGTAGAGTTTGTGTTCAAATGCATGGTGTATCTCTTCGACTAAGCGATGGACTTGTTCGATAGTACCGTGCGAAGCACGGAAGCCAAATTGATGGTCGGGGATTAGGTTCGCTTTAGCGATGATAGGAAGTAGCCGGCTCAGGAACAGGGACTCCAACACTTTAGAGGCTATTGGGAGGAGGCTGATTGGTCGATAGGAGCTGACACTATCTGGGCTCTTGCCAGGTTTAGGTACCATGATTATTTGGGCCACTTTCCACTGCGGGGGGATAAATCTCCTAGTGAGGATTGCATTGTATAATTGAGTGAGGTATGTAA
Source organism: Teleiodes luculella (assembly GCA_948473455.1). Taxonomy (NCBI): domain Eukaryota; kingdom Metazoa; phylum Arthropoda; class Insecta; order Lepidoptera; family Gelechiidae; genus Teleiodes; species Teleiodes luculella. The sequence continues at coordinate 3,976,607 of OX419585.1, forward strand.
TAGCAACCTTCGGGAGGGCTCTCATAATTTTTGCCGTGATAAGGTCGTATCCAGGGGCCTTTTTTAGATTTAGCTTGTTAATTGCCAGTTGGACTTCTTTGATGGTGAATTTCTCTATTGGGGGATCCATTTGATGGATTCTGGATAGATGATCCGAAATGGTATCAGTTTGGGATGACCCGGAATCGGGGTTTGGGGTGAAGACATTATGAAGGTGGTGGGCAAACAGATCCGCCTTCTCTGCGTCACTTCTCGCCCATGATCCATCTGGTTTGAGTAGTGGAGATTGGAAAGGTGTTGGTCTCTTCAAGTTTTTAGTTGCTTTCCAGAGGGAATAGTCTGAGATTGCAGTAGCGTCTAGCCCCATCAAGTAGGTCTCTATACCATGGTTTTCAAAGTCTTTTAGTGCTTTTTTTACTTCTTTGGTAAGCTTGTTATAAGTTTTTTTGTCTCCTGGGAACCGTGTCATCTGCCATCGCTTTCTGGCCGCACGCTTCTTGTGTATAAGGTCTCGTACACTATTAGGGTAATAGGTATCTGCAGTACTTGTAGCCTGAGCAGTGGTTGGCGTAGCTTCCCAAGCTGCATGCTGGATACAATTATTAAATATTTCGACTGCCTCCGTGATGTCTTCATCACATTTTAGTGGAATCTTGGCTGGGAGAGATTCCTCAACAATGGCTTGAAAGTAGGACCAGTTAGTTTTTTTATTATGAAGTTTGCAGGGTTTACGTGCATTTGAGATTTCACTTGAGAGCTCAGCTATAACTGGTGAGTGGTCAGAAGACATTTCATAGCATGAGTAGCATCTTAAAATTCTTGTTGGGAGACCTTTGATGATAATAAAGTCCACTAGGTCAGGCTTTTTTTTTGGGTCACTTGGCCAGTAAGTGGGTTCTCTAGTTGAGATTACATCTAGGTTCAGATCATGGATGGATTTCCGGAGTTCTCGTCCTTTAGAAGTGGTTATTCTTGAACCCCAGTCAGTATGTTTAGAGTTGTAATCGCCTCCTGCAATGAACCTGGTCCCGAGTGATTTTAGGTAGTCTGAGTATTGTTCTGTCTTCAGGTTGTGTTTGGGTGGTATGTATAATGCGGATACCACTATAGGGCCGTGGTTACTACTGACTACTAAATTAGTAGCCTGAATCTCATTTGTGCAATAATTGTTTATAACATGGTGCTTGATGTTTTTCTTAATGATAATGGCTGATCCTGCATGGGCTTTCCCATCTGGGTGGTTAGTATGGTAGATGTCATAGCCGGGGAAAGTAATGAAGGACTTAGATGTAAAGTGAGTCTCTGATACTAGAAGGATATCAATTTTTTTGTTGCTAAGAAAATTTTTAGCTTCTAGAGCTTGATTTGTTAGCCCATTGGCATTCCATAGTGCTATTTTTAATAACTGGAATGTGATCGGAATGCAGTCATGGCTTCAATTAGAAGATTTGTCATTTTTTGCAGCTGGTCCATCATTTGTGTAAAAGCTTTCATTAGTTGGCCGAATTCAGTCTGGATGGGTCCTTCAGTGGAGATAAATTGCTGATTGATTGGTAGGCGTTGGGAGGGGTTAAAGTGAACATTTTTGGCAGCTTCAGCAAAGGATTTTTGCAGCCTAGGTGGATGTGATACAAACTGGGCTTGGGGAACCTCATCTATTTGTCTGCCTTGGGTAATCCCTTGTGGAAATTGGATTGGTTGAGCTTGAGTTGGAGCATCATTTGTGGGTTTTGATCTTAGGGGTGGATATTTATACTTCTGAAGTTCTTTGTACACGGAACATCCCTTATAATTTGCGGGGTGGTTGCCATCACAGAGAGCACATTTGACATCATTTGATCTATCCTTCCGCGGGCAGTTCACAGAAAGGTGGGTGCCAGCACACTTGATACATTTTGGTTGACGGTGGCAGTAAGTTTTTGTGTGGCCGTAAGACATACAGTTGGCACATTGAGGTATAGTGCGCTGCGCCTTAGGGGGTTCAACTATGATGCGGCAGTGCAGGATACTTTTAAGGTTGTAAATATCTTTGTTGTTATTATTTGGCTTTAGCTCAACAATAAACATATGTAGTGGTTTTTTAGTGGTGGCTTGTTTAATGTTCCAAATATTTGTGGCTTGGTGGCCTAGTTCTGCTAAGGCTTCTTTTATTTCATTTGTGTCGGTAGTTGGGTGCAAGTGCTTCATGACAACTTTGAAGTTTCTCTCCTGCTTAGGCTTGTAGGTGTAAAACTCAGTACCTCGGGATTCAAGTTCTTTGACGATTGTTCTAAAAGAGTCACTAGTCTTTGGCTGGATTTTTATTTGATCGCCTTTAAGCACTTTAAGTTCGTACTGCCCATCCGCACAGTCCTTTAGTACACTGACCAGTGGTTTGATGTAGCCCACTTTGTCGATAAATATCGGGGGAGGTTTTGGTTGCTTTTCTTCAGGGTTAGTATCTGGCGTGCAGGAATCTTGTTCCGAGGCGAGAATAGAGAACGAGTTTGAGGTAGGAATAGGTTGGCTTAGCCAGTAGTTAGGTTTACTTTGCTTAGGCGGGCCGCCTGAGTGATTTGGGCTGTCTCGAATTCTTTTGGTCTTTTGTGGCGTAGTAGCACTATTTTCTTGGTTTACAGGTTGAGCAGACGTGGATTGGATCGGATTTTGTTGGTCTGATGCGATTTCGCCACCGTTTTGGTTGTTTTTATTCAAGAATAGACCTGGATGGAAAATCTGCTGCGTAAGAGTCTTTTGTTGATTTGACATATTGTATTTTTTTTTTTTTGTCTATGTCTATAGGAGGCTGCACAGACGAGCGTGCAAAAAACCGCTGTTGAACGCGTCAAACGCTATTGATAGCGCGTCAACCGCGCTTGTTGCGTTCAGATGTTTATGTCAATTATTTTTTATTTATGGCAATAATGTACACTGCGTGACAAAGCTAGATCGGCACTTTCCATAACTGAATTTCAGCTAATCGGGGCCCCCGTAGCTTGCCTACATGATTGCACATTCACTGCACACAGTATAATGATAATAATGCACTTTCACAAAGATTTGACTGGGTTTTAGCAATATTTTCGCTTAAAAACACTAGCGTACGTATTGATCTAGAAAATTAAGTAGAAATATTTTCGTTAAAATTTTTTTGAACGTTGCGATATTTATGAGGCTCATATTTACAAGTCATAGTTTTAACTCAGATATTAATTACACTTTCAAATTGTATAGATACAACGATAGAAGTACCCCTTGTATAAGATGACCTGACCAAATGATTTCGGGATTTACAGGTTCAGATTTAAATTAGCTTATCAAATCAGTTTAAAGAAGAAAAGTAAATCAATCACCTAGTTTCCAAGATGTGAGTAGGTTATATAATTTGTATGTAAAAATAATACCCTCATATTGAAATCACCCATAGAGTCGCGAATTCTATTCTCTGACCATGGGCGGTTACTGCATATCGGTAACTGTTATGCAAATCGGCGCTAGTAATTCAATTGACATTTGTTTGGCGAGTGTCTGTTTGTCTGTTTGCCAACGAGGGGCGTACATGTGTAATGAAAGTACAGGCGTGATCAAAAACCTCCAGTCTTTCATGTAGGATTAAAGACCTTTGTGGAAAATCGATGTCTTTCTATTATAACTTTAGACTTATGGGGTTAAATTTAAACGTTTGTAAACCTCATATAAGAAAAAATATCGTTCTAATTCAAACGCTACATAATTAAACATAACGCTTTAATAAAAAAAATTGTGGTTCATTAAAATCTAAATCTAAAATTTAAAAAAATTGGTAAATAAATTCTTATCTTGTGTAATTTGGCCTAATAAAGCAAATTAAAATAAATATAAATTAAAGAAAACTTATTACAATTTAACTTATTACAATTAAGTAATAAACTCTTTCCCACATAAAAATATATGCATTTATTATCTTATCTATCACGCATAAAGCTCGCGTGACTTTCATATAATATTTTCCTATAACTGAATAACTTTTAGATTTGTCTGTACTGAGCAAACAGACCGACTTCACGGGCAGAACAATATGACAAATATATTCATAATACATTACCCTGATAAGGTCAAGGACTCTGTTTGTGCCCCGCCATTCATTACATCAATAATTACCATACTCGTGTGGTGCTATTATTTGTACAACACTTTTTACTTGAACTCTTTTTAACCCCTGACTAAAAAGAGGGGTGTTATAAATTTGACGTGTGTGTTTGTCTGTCAGTAGCATCGTAGCTCCTAAACGGATGCGCCAACTTTGATCTAGTTTTATTTTGTTTGCAAGGTGTCACATTTGGGAGTATTTATTTTTTTATTTTTTTCTAGTTGTTGAAAGTATCAAGTAACGGTTTTGTGTCGGGGGTTATTAAAATGTTTAATTTAATGTTACTCATTCTCCCTTTTATCCTGATTATATGATCCTGGTTAGTGGTCACCAAAAAAAGTTTTCCTAAAACAATCAGTGGAAGCCAGAAATTTATATACGTTAATAGCTCATATTAATATACGTCCCCAACGAGAAGCTCGACCCTACCCTGTATCTGAATAAAATAGGCCATAGTCGATCATGCTTAAATACGTATTTATATAATCCTACTAATAAACGGGAAAGTTTGCGTGAGTATGGATGTATGTTTATTACTCTTTCACGCAAAAACTACTAAATTGATTTTAATGAAACTTTACAATAATATAGCTTATACATCAGAATAACACTGTAATGTTCTGTGTGCAATAAAGTATATTGTATTGTAACACATAGGCTACTTTATACCCCGGGAAAATACTTCTTTCCCACGGGAAAACTTGTTAAAGCGGGCGGAGCCGCGGGGCGGAAAAGCTAGTTTACAATATATTACATAGTGTCACTATTACATAATATGACATATTCATTACTGGTTTAATATGTGTCGTTCGTGTTAACTCAAATAATTATCGTAGTAGTATTTATTAGTTTATCATGAATGTCAATTAGTTTGCCATGTCGCCAGGTGTTTTTACTTCAATTAACATAATTGAAAACATAGCTATTTTTAACTCCCGACAAAAAAGAGGGGTGTTATAAGTTCGTTGTCTGTCTGTCTGTCTGTCTGTCTGTGGCATCGTAGCTCCTAAGCGGATGAGCCGATATTTATCTAGTTTTTTTTTGTTTGCAAGGTGTTACAATCGAGAGCGTTCTTAGCTATGATCCAAGAAAATGTCTTCAGCCGTTTGAAGATTATCGGCTCTTTTATAGTTGCGGTTTTGTGGCGGGGGTCTTAATTTTTTTTAATTTAATGTTATGTTTCTTACTGGTAAAACAATATTACGGTGTACATTTGTTACAAAAGATTAATGCTGTATTTTATTGTACAAAAAGGTGTGTCAAATCTAGTCTACGAAATGCAAAAAGTTAATACCAGATTAAATAATTCAAACTAAACTAATCCCAATATAATCGCACCAGTTTTCATTTGAACTAGACCGTGCACAGATTAATCATGTTCTTATCAGCTAATCTATGTACGAATCATAATTTGACACAAGTTCGTTCAAAATTTTGCATTTATCATTATACCCCAATCAAGAGGCATTAGCTGTTTATATATTACTAGCTGTTCGCCCCGCGGCTTCGCCCGCTCTTAAGGGTATGAAAAATAGATAGTAGCCGATTCTCAGACCTACTGAATATGCATATAAAATTTCATAAAGATCGGTCAAGCCGTTTCGGAGGAGTATGGGAACGAAAACTGTGACACGAAAATTTTATATATAAGACTAGCTGTTCGCCCCGCGGCTCCACCCGCTCTCAAGGGTATGAAAAGTAGATGTTGGCCGATTCTCAGACCTACTGAATACGCTCACAAAATTTCATGACAATCGGTCTAGCCGTTTCGGAGGAGTAAGGGAACGAAAACTGTGACACGAGAATTTTATATATAAGATTATAAATCGTGGTAAAATTGGCAAAGAAATTATGGAGAAGCACAGATGGAAAAGGTTCAAATACCTATATGTTGAAATCTTCTTCTTATCGAGTGGGTTTCGAGGTTAACCTACCTCTGAAACCCTGGTGTCGGAATTGTTGACCCGCCCTTAGGCTTTCAACGTGGCTCCTATAACGACTACATCCGTAGATAGTACCGGGACCAAAGGCTTTACGTGCCTTCCGAAGCACGGAATCATCTTTCTTTTAGGACAATCATGTGATTCAGCCTTCAATGTCCTAACCAAACTGTGTAAAGTCTCACAAAGTGATATTTGTTCGACGAATCCCCACTGGGATTCGAACCAGGAACCTCCGTAACGTCGGACGAGCTTTTGACCACTCGACCACGGAGGTTAAAATATAAAAGTCGATAAAAAAATGTTTATTAACTTCATTCAACATTTACACTAAGCGCCTATCAATATTTATAAGCGAACCGTCAATCAGTGTCAACTCAGAATTCTAGAAAGTAGATCACATACTACGTTTGTACAACTTAAAAAAAGAACACATCCGTATGTAACTGAACTGTTCTCAAGACAATTCAATCCTTCACCATTTACCCATCACGCACCTATCAGACCTCACAAAGGCCCTTTCATCCCCCGCGACCTTAGCGACAAATGACAATCGTTCATCGCCACGACTGGTCCATTTCACGCCCGATCAGACGGCGCTTGCGCAACCCCGTCATCTGTCAATCGCGGATTACCATCACAATGGGACAATGAGATCTATGCGAGCGCTCGTGTGTGAGCCCGTCACGCCAATGTCACGTGGACCATGTTTGTTGGCCCATGTGTTATTGTCTTAATCATTTTTTTTTATCGTTAGTTTGTTTGAAATGATGCATTGAACGAATTGGTAAAAAATTAACTGATTTGAATAGCTGTGATATGAGGTGTTCTGGAAGATTTTCTTTTTTTGTAATATTTTTCCATTTTGTTTGAATCTGTAGTTTAATAGCTGAGCAAATTCTCGACTACGTACCTGGAACACGCATTGTTGCGAACAAAGGTAATCAATTAGTGTACTAGTGTTACAACAGTAAAGTAACACCATATAATATTAAACAGACAAGCAGCCACTACTTAACCAAATCAACAGTCATAAAACCGAACATTGAAGGGAACGAGTATTGGCAATAGATGTTTTAGTAACGACAAAAAGTCAGCAAGGTTTTCAGTCTTTTCAAATTATATTTTGTAGCTATTGCAAATAAAAAAAATTCCTTACAAAATGAAAACTATCAGCTTAATAGTTAAGTTTACCGGCAACTCTCCAAATGTCCATGCCAACTTTAAGGTTACGAGCTTCGAGAAGCTTCTTAATATAGTTATAGATGCAGAGCCCTTTAGGCTACAACGTGGCATACATGGCATACATCTTACCCACAGTTAAAAATTACTACGGATCTAGAACATTAAAATACATTGTGCCTGTGCTTGTCAATGAACTTCCTGAATATTTGCAGGACGTAAAGTTGATCAAGAACAGACACAAACTAAAATCGTTCTACCTCTCAAACCAGCCGGGATGTAAACAGAACTGACTGTTTTTGTACTATCGTGTGCGGGGTGAGCTGGACATGTTCGGCTTTGCGTGCACCCGACTGTACTTTTCTTCTTTTATGTGACATCAAGGTTTACATGTTTTTAAATTATTGTCTTAAGTAACTACTTATTTTACTGCACTTATCGAGATAAATATTATTTGTAGAGGACTCTGTGGCACAGATAAACCCATAGAGGTTTCCGTGCTGTCGTATGTATATTACAATGTAAAATTTTCTTAAATATAATAAATAAATGAAAAAAAAAAAAAAACGTCTCCTTCATGATGTTTTCCGTGTTATTGCGCTAAGCCGAGGTCCGGGGTTCCCTTGAGCCTAGATGCGTTGGTACGAGTATATTATTACTTTGGGGTAGAGCCTCCGCTCCCCCGCTAGGGTAAAGCTTGATAAGGTCAATGAAAGAAAACCAGAAATATGATACAAAAGCTACTTAGCAAGAACGTTAGGTGCGTCAGAACAATTACTTACCACAGCATATGTACATCATACATAGGTATAACAAATTACTTACTTGTTTACTTATTCTCCGGATTCACTGATGTTTAAGAACCTTCAAAGGCGTTGGTTTTACGATGTCGTGGGCCTTAGTTAACTTTTAGGGCTGTTTTGCATACGAGTTCTTTAGTATATAACAATGTGTATTGTGCTAAAATGTTTGCTATTTATCATAGTTTTATGGTGTTTATAGTTTGCTATCTAAAGTTTATGGTTCTAATAGCTTGTTTTAGGGGGACATCAAAGTTTAATAGTAACTTTAGAGTTATTTACGACCCTTAAACACATTATTACACAATATAAAACCTTTGTTGCGTTCGAATGGTCTTAATGTTAAGTAAATAGTTAAGTATAGCACAAGCATTCCTAAACAGTATATATTATCGTTGCGTTAATGTACAAATATTTATCCTGAGCCTATTTTAATGTTGGTACAAGTTAGTAATCTGCCATATGTTTGTCAATACCATCTGCTTTCAGATTCAATAGTTTATAAACAATGTACGTACAGATCTGGTATTCGATTACCCTTTGATGCTGTCACACTTAGTCTAAACATTACCAGCAGATTGCTACGAAATTACCTTGTAAGCTTCCGGTTTCTAGAATAACTCAAATTGTTTCGTGCACTTCACGATCCGATCTAGATTCGCAAAGATTTTTTTTAATTCGGGATCCTATCACCCACGTGTAACTTAGATGCTACAGCGGCGGCCAGTTACAAAATGTAATTCCGTAACACCATCACCATTGTATCTGCAGCCGAGATGGCCCGTCATTGTGTGATGTGATGATGATTACTGGCACCGCCGATAGTTATCTGTACTCCACGCCTACACGCGATGTCCGCTTTGTTCAAACAATCCGAATCGGAAAGGCCCCATCAATCAAAGAGCATCTCGTAACGGTATCGCTGAACGAATAACTCGATAAAAAAAACAAATGAAGTGCTTCTTTCTTTACGTTGGGGTCATGCACCGCGCACGTACAAGAGCATTTCTAAAGGTGGCCCGATGTAGCTATACTTACTGTTAAATTGTATGTATTCACGATCACGACTTTAAGAAGCTTCATTCTTATAGTAACAAAAGCTTCACTCAAACTAGAAAATTACGCAATTTCTTATTTATCTGAAATAGATACCATATACCAACAGGACTAAAGAAAACAAAAAATGTACAGTTTTCGTTCAAAGATGCATTTATACTTTAATATCACTTTTTAAATGCGTGTTTATTGTTTGTTTGCTTGTTTGTTTGTACGACTTAATATTTTACTCCAAAATATATTCTGTTGAATGCTTTCGAAAAAAAAGTTTTTAGTTTATATACTATCAATACGATATAAGATAATATAAAATAAAAAATGATGTTACAAATATACGAAGATAATTTAAAGATAAAACGTCATGTAAGGCTATTTATTAAATTTATAGTTTTAGTACAGAAGGCTCCGGAAACCAGATTAATCTTGATGGATGTGTCTCGGCGGATTTGCAGCTTATTGGTCTAAATTTGACTTAAGTAGGTACATAAGTTACAAAAATCATCGCAAACCTTGAATCACGACCACGGTCGTCGCAAAAAACTGCGGTAAATAGAAGATGTTATTGCTGGCGAGTTGAAGAAAAACATTATTTTAAGAATTTTGTACTTTGTGAGATCAAAAAAAAACTTTTATTGATTGGTATGGATAGTATGCGGCAAAGACGAAATTTGTATATATATTTCTATTTCAGTGCTTACTGCTTACTGCTTCAGTGCTTACTGACTATATCATAGTATTAATTAATACAATAATAACAATCGACATTATTCCGGCCAACTTAGCACTTCATATTTAACGAATGTTGAGTTATTTATGCACTCTTTAATTTATTAGGTAGACTTATTATCATATCAACGGTTATAGCTTGAAGTGAAGTTCTCAAAACATTTCACCGTCCTACGGTGCAGCCTCACCCAAGGTCTTCTATTCATCAGATACGACCTAGAGCTGTAAACACTTTATTGACCATAACTTCTCCAAACACATTGCGATGACAGCTATCTATCAGCCGGAGGCCACCAAAATGCTTGAAATTAAAATAAAGCATTCCATACTGCATCCGATGACCTTAGAGCATCGCACCCGATATATTTCACTTGTTAATTACAATATTACATTTAAATACGACACGGTGTTGCCAAATATCCGGCGTGTGTGATAGAGTTGTTTGAGTATTGGCGATCGGTATAAGAGTTCAATGATATAGCCTGCTCGTTATATACTGGTCAGACCGTATAAGGAGTATTATTGAGATTTACTTACGTGAATAAAAGTGGTTTTCATTTTTATGGTAATTATTAAAACTTCACTTTTTTAAACATCTGCGTTAATATGCTAAATGCATAACTATAGGTAAAATAACAACAAAATCTACATAGTTATGTGTCATATGTACTATACTTTTGAAATTACAAATTGCAGTAATCTTGACATCTTTTATGCCATCGTCAAGTATTTAAATATAAAACGTTTATGAGTATTTACGTCATTAACATTTTTACAAATGACATCTGGATGAATGGTTGTTGTTGACATTATTAACGAATATTATGTTATGACACACCACAGATAATATAATAGTAGTTGACACACTATTACATATTGTTAAAATGTAGCGATCCCCACCAAAGGGTCAACGAGCTTACTCTGAATTTAAGGCGAGAGATAAATCGATGAGTCGATAAATATTTTAAACACTTTTAAATAAATTTCATATTTATATTCCATTGCCTTAACTTAAAACAAATAATATTGATGTCGACGTGACAGTTTTAGTTAAGGTCATATTGATCTAAGAAGAAATCAAGAATCAATGCAGCAAATTCAAAGTTAGCTTTACTTTTCGCACTGTATGCATGTCACCAAATTTCAAAAGTCATTAAAAAAATAAATAATTACGTGATTAGTTTTGCGCCAATATTGATCTAGTGGGCTATAGTGGTAGATCATTGATCGATAATACGCACGCGTAGATCACGGCGACCTTGACTCTCATTGCGGACCGGCTCCGGCCTGCGCCCGCGCCGCACCGGTCCGCACACACCGCTCTTTCAGATCGGTTCAAGTCAAAATATTATTATTGTCGTATTATTTATGTTTGTATCATTAAAATACTTCAGTGTTCCAGTCAGAAATTAAAACAGAGTTTTTTTTATTTAAAAATATATTTTTTTTGTAAATATTAATACAATATGTTCAGCTATTCAGGTGCGTGACAGCAAATAGAAAGATACATAAAAAATATATATAAAAAATCGATAGAAAAAACCTTTTATTCGTTTTTTCGCATTTTCTGTTTGCATGCAATAAAGTATTTGTATTGTATTGTATTTAACCGTATATTTTTGCTTTTTTTTAATTATAATAAAAAAGTTGTCGTCCGCACATAAACATAAAATAAATTAAACGGTAGCCTATATAACTTTTTCATACACTTACCTACTTTAAGCTTTATTGGCGAAGGCTCATGAAAGTTTGGTAAAACTCTTTATAAATGGTTTATTTGGTAAGACCGTTGCTTTTCATACGAGACGCGTGGGTTCGAGCCATCTGAAACCTGCATATATTTGCGAAGAAACTTACAGGTTTTACGTAGAGTCGGTCAGTTGACTGTTCAGGGAACATTTGCAGTAGTGTTGCTCAATAATCGATTCTGAATCGATTATAATCGATACCTGTTTTTTTTTTTTAATAATCGAACAATCGATTTCATAATCGATACTATCGATACTATCGATTATATCTAAAGTATCGATACCAATTATTAGACAATATAATCGATTATAATCGATTAATCGATTTTAATCGACCAATTACGCAATACAATCGATTAAATCGATTAATCGATCTGGCAAATTGAAGCAATACTATCGATATAATCGATTATATCGCAGTAATCGATAGTATTGGTAATCGATAGTAATCGATTATATCGCATTAATCGATACTATCGATTACTGGGATATAATCGATTATATCGATAGTATTGCTTGAATTTTCAAGATCGATTAATCGATTTAATCGATAGTATTGCGTAATTGGTCGATTATAATCGATTAATCGATAATAATCGATTATATTGTCTAATAATTGGTATCGATTCTTTCGATAAAATCGATAGTATCGATGGTATCGATTAATAATCGATAGCGTCGATTCTTTTTGGTCAAGGGTATCGATTAATCGATAATCGATTATTGAGCAACACTAATTTGCAGATTAACAAACATACTTTGTTGACTTCTCTGAGTCTCATAATAAAGTCTTTTAATCCGAGATGGCTTAATCGTGTGTGATTGCGTTAAGTAGACTGCTTGGAGCCAAGTTACGATTAAGAAACGTTACTCGTACTACAGTAGAGTATCAAACATTGACATTGACTGTCATTTGTAACTGGTAATATTGGTGAGCTCAATTTAAAACTAAACCATGGAGTTAACCCGTAAAAATTCAGTTACTGTAGTTTATAACAACAGCGAAAATCTAAGAGTGTTTTTACTGAGCGTCCAAAATTTGCAAGCTGGATTTATAATGCTTTTATATATTCTATAACATCTTATTTAAATAATCATCACATCCTATATAAATTATAACCTAGATTCTAAATTAAACTTCTATGTAGATTAGTTGACTGACTATGAGTGTAGTTTTTAACGAAGGATGTGTCTTAATACTTGCTTGTCCATTTTTATTGCGCTCATCCATCAAAAGTGCCAAATTGCTTTTAATCTTGTGATTATTTTTGCATTGGCATGTCAACTGACGCCCTTTGTGCTGTCCGCGGTCCGTGACATTCAGCGTTGCGCAAACGCAGCCTGCACAGATTAAACAAGCCCAATTATTAACCCTAAGAGTCCATTTCGACACTTTTCTTAATGAATGTACAATCAAGCGTGAGTTAACATACATATTAACTGGCAGCCACTACAGAAGTATTAAAATAAACTCTGTTTTGGAATAATGTGGCGTTTAACCAACAGGTGGTCGACTGTACAGCTCAAAAGTTGGTGCAATAATATAGATAGCCTTATTAGTATGTATCGCCCTTCGTGATTAATTGAGATTAATATTTGGACCCATTGAGGCAGGCTCGATGTGAATGGATTGTGTGTTTTCCTCAATAACTTACGAGTTTTGCCGGCGGCTTTCTTATGCAGATATCCTTGTGATTTTTATTTTTGCTTGCTTTACATTACAACTTAATAAAAATGCTGTGAGTATGAAATAAAGAATGCGAAGATAAAATCTTCTCAGGTTTATCTCGCGGTGGCTTTATCTCGCAGTTTTGATCGCACACACCTTCTTTCATCATAATGAATTGTGTTGATATGCAACCTTCATTTGTGCCCATCCTCGCTATTGAAAATACAATAACCTGTGCGTTTATTATTGCAATATAATATTGTATGCATGTTAGTTACGGTGGATTTGCATTTGCATCTGATAATGTCGCTTCGTTTGATCAAAAAAGTGAACATAAAATGATGCATGATTTTTTCAGTATCTTTGCATATAATTTATATTTATACTGTTCTCTAGTCTTTTCTATGAAATTACTTGCTACTTTATTGCTACGTAAATTATCGACTTTATAGTAAGACCACAGAATACCAAATAGTAGTCACACAAATAGGAGAATACTAGTAAAAAAATTAAATGTTTAAATCCTTTTAAAATAATTTCAAAGATCATAAAACGAACTAAGAAACAAAATACCTAGTAATCAATTAAGAATATGTCAAATTTTCTATAAGAAGCAAATTATCACGAACTACGTACAAAAAGCTAAATGATACATGTACACATAAAGCTACGCTCTTTTGTAAGGGGTGAGCAAAGTTTCAGTAAGCTCAAAACCAAGGTCGATGATAGGTAATTTCAAAAAAGTGCTAATGACTCTTTTATAACTATACAACTAAGAATTGCTTTGTTAAAGTAGCTAGTTTCTACAATAATTTCAATTGTAATCCATTCTCGTGTTATATTTACGAAAATGTTCCTTTTTTGAAATTGGCCAGTGAACAAGCTCGTGTTTTGGTGCATTCACAACTAGAAGCATTGACCCCGTGCAACAGTGGTGTGCAACATTAGCATTGCATAACCGGCTAATGTATTGTGAGATGAATATTGTATAAAGTGGATTTCGGTGGCAGAATGTTACGTGTCGCGGAAGGCTTGTGTTCTGTCTGTCACATGACTGCTTTATGTTGAGGATGTAAGCAACTGGGGCACAATCATTAGGAATGTGTAAATTCTTGTTAAACATTTGTACACTTTTTCTTCTATAAGTACGTTTTATAGTGAAAAAATTTTGCTTAAGAAGAAGTTAATGATAAAATGTGATCAGTTAGTTGCACTTTGTAATCAGATAGTTTGACGTGATTTTATCCGTACTGTTTGTTTATCAAAGACATGCTATTTAATTGATTCATAATTAATGGTATAACCTTATTTTCTATTTATACTCTAATGGTTCCCTAAACAATTTTGTGACATGATACATGATATATATATATTAATTTAAATATATATATTAGTTTACCACTTCATTTTAGTAACTATCATTTATTTATGTTAAAATTTAATACAGTAATTTAATGAAATATTGATAGTGTAATTTTAAATGGCTCGGTGCCTAAATGCCTTATTTCGTTAAACAGATTTTTTAAAATTCTATATAACTAAAAAGTCAGTGATGTGATGAGCGAGATACAAGTATTCAAACATTAAAAGATAGTTGCAAAATGCATGCAATAAGAGCTAATGATTGCAGTTGTAAACTTTTAACGAGCTATTTGATGCCGGTACACTTGTGACGCGCAATTACTGAACGCTTCATATAAAAGACTTCAACGAAGGCTAACACTCAATTTGTAACTAGATACAAATTTAGCTCTAGCCTTAAGCTGTCCTTGTTTCTGAATTAATGATGAGTATGCATTAGCTTATTAAATTTTACTGTCATACAAGTGGTCACAAAAATAAAAGACGTAAATCTTATATCTAGGCCGGGTAGTTTAGATTTTGGGTTGTTTCTGTCTATTCGATTTTTTATAAATTCGATTTTATTATTAGAGGACAGTAAAAAGTAAAATTTAAAAATACGATCATTATTATTTATTTATAGAAAATCATGTCTATCTTAGGTTAACTAGGTTAATAAAGGATATAGGCTCGTTTCTGATAAATATAAATAGTCTCAAATTACCGTGACAAGAACACCAATTATACCAAATCTAAATGTGTAATTTACATTTAGATCATACTAAGTGGCCGCCGCGGCGCACGTGGGCGTGTGAACAGATCGCTTAGTAAAAGCAAGTACGCGTTCGCGCCGAGCATTGAACCGAGGACCCGCGCCATCAATAACCATCCTCCACGCCTGTCCACTGCACTATACGTGCCTAATCACCAACACTCTTATACGACCATTATGCATAACACAACACTATTACACACAACACTATTACACACAACACTATTACACACAACACAACACTTTGGCGGCAAATCGCTGAAGGTGGCAGCCCTGACTTTCAATTTGCTTGTATTAAACCAGAACTAATATAACCAGTAATTTGAGGAACTGAACACGGCGGCATCGATTTGGCCAGTGTTTAGTGCCGGCAGAGGCCAACATGTAGCTAAGATTAAAATTGTCTGTAATTTTTGATTTTCCGCGAATTTTTAGTCTGCACATAGTAATGCGTTTAGAACTTAAAGCGTGCAAGCTGCATTGCACGTCTGCGGTCGGATTTTCAACGGAATCATTTAACTCTGTACATGAATTGAACATTTGAGCGAGGCGAAATTATCTTCCGTGATTTAAGAGGTAATGGCACATAAAAGCATTATTATTGTAATAATTTCGTGGTAACCCTGCTCTAACCTCTACAGTTCTGACCCACACTCTTTTAAAAAATATCAATGTTGACGACTGCTCCGCTGAACACCTGAACCGTGCCCCCCTGGCCCCTGGGGGCATAACGGGTGATTATGCCATCCGTAGTGCTCCTTCTGTAGTGTTAACCTTCCTTAAGCACTAAAAGGGGCATTATAATTTATCCGTTGTGCTCATGGGGGCACGGTCCGAATGTTCAGTGGACATTTTATAGGGATGTATCATTTTTAACCATAACATGCCAGTGGAGCAGTCGTAAAATGTTATATTTATTTTCTTTCACGTCGTTTCAGTTTCAGTAACGGCTGGCTCGTCAGCATAGTTTACGATATCTACCAATGATATGTCCTTAGAGTATAAATAGAAAAAATTCTAGAGGTATGTCGTATATGACACAATCTGCAGGACTTGCCTGCTAATCAGACAGTCAAGGCTAGAAAAACAAAAAAAAGAGTAAATCGTCTCTAAGAAACCGTAATCTTTCAATAACATCTGCGGTTCACAACGTCGTTGCTTCTCGATTCCCGCCCGGTCCAATTAATATCGAATCGACTCAAGATTTGCTCGCGAACCGACGCGAGACCTTCAACCGACAGATTATGTATTTATTCTAATATTTACTGCAGTTATTTATATGTTTAATAATAGAAGACTGGTAGCGTCGCCCGAGGGCTCAATTGACAATGGATTTGCGCAGTACCTATAGAATATCGGTTGCGAAAATTATGTGGGCGGTTGAGTCTTTATAGGCTGATGATGGCAGATGAAAAGATCATTAATGAGGCAATGAACGAGTTAATTCGATTACTTGCGCTTAAGCTGTCTTCAACAGAGTTCGGCACGTTTGATGGTATTTTAGGTTTAAAGATAATTTATTCACATAAAAGACATGAAAATAGAACTCAAAAGATTTCACTGTCGTTCACATTGCACAGTAATTGATTTTGCTTTCGTGATCAGAGATAGAATTAAGATTCATTAGGTACTTATAAAATTACCTATATTCACAAGTCGACCTATCAATGACTCTGGATTTAAAATTTAGTAGTATTGACAAATTATAAACTAGCTAGATTGCAAAATAAACATTTTTCTTAAATTATTCCAGTTTTACCTGTCATCCATAAATTGAGCAGTACATGTTAATTTCACTTACTAGTTTACTAACATGATTAGAAATCAAATCGTCTATGTTTGTATAATGTCACGAGCCTAATATACTTTTAATTTATTTTTTATAAAACCGGTCAATTTCCTTTCTTGTTATTTAGGAGAGCCCCATAATCATAATGAGTTCCATTAAGATTAGCGATGTGTGTTTTGAAGTAGTCAACAGTGATTAAAGATATTAAAATGTCAAATTCCAATTATGATTTTAAACGCTGATGTACAGATTTTAATTGCATGTTCAATATATATCTACTAGAATATATCTTGCATTACTTATTCTATTTTGATACATAAACGCCACTCATAATTCATAATGTTTTCAACTTACTTAGATGTTATTTTATGCTTAACTAGCGACCCGCCCCGGCTCCGCACGGGAAAATGGTTAATGGTTATTGTGGGTTATCCTTAAGTATATTATGCATGTATTATACATATAAACCTTCCTCTTGAATCACTCTATCTATAAAAAAACCGCATCAAAATCCGTTGCGTAGTTTTAAAGATTTAAGCATACATAGGGACATAGGGACAGAGAAAGCGACTTTGTTTTATACTATGTAGTGATATGGACGCGCCTTAGGTCTAAATAACAAATTACTTTTTCCAATGATAACGTCTAAAATAAAAGATAAACATAAATAAATTATGGTTTTTGAGCATTTGAATATTTGAGGAAGTTTGTGACGGATTATTTTTATGAATGCTAAAAACACTATATAATGCACATTGTTACCATCGATAGACTACGTCACACATGTCGGTAAAAATAACGATCATATCACGCAAATTAGATAAACAAATGTATAAATACGATTTAACCAGCAAATAAAAGTTGAACGTGTTTGCGAATTAGCGCGCGGAGTGAGAGAGAGCACATATGACGTAAGCAAGTCCAAGCGGTCGTCTTGGGACCACCGTGCGCGCGCACTTGACCCACTTGTGGACTAGTTACGAACCGGCTGCGGACCGGTCCGGAACTGGTCCGGAACTCTTCCGACCGGCGACCGGCGCACCTTCCGGACCGGACGACCCCGCTCTAAACATGCACCCTGGAGAAAGCTTTCACGGAATACGATTAGTTCTTGATGCGGAAACTTTGTATTTAAAAATAAATAAATCAAGTGTTTATTTGTAAATATAAACATTATATGAAAATATCTAGGTCCTATATACCTTTAAAAATTTGCTTTATCGACAGTACCTTAATAAACAAATACATCGAGTAGAGCCTATTTCACGTTCATTTGACGATAAAACAAAAGAAAATTTACTTATGACCTTTGCTTATGACATTTTGGTTATTTTGTAATATAAATAAAGGATGTCGTGCTCAATATTTTGTTTATGAAGTAATTTAGTTATTTCTTTTTTGCAGTCAGGCGATATTTTCAATCAATTGCTTAAAAAGTGAGAGTGAAAACTTGTAACTCTTGTTGCTCAATTTTTGCAGTCAATATGTTATTTCGCGAACGACACGCACTGGTGTTTTTTTTACAAATTTGGAGAAAGCGTCGTCTGGCTAATAGACGAATAAAAATATAATTGTGACACTTTCTCCACGATTGACTCGAACGACCAATTGGAACGCAAGTTGTTTGTTTTTTTACACGACCAATGATTTGATATATCATTTTTAAATTTTCATTTCTGACATTCATATCTAGAATAGCTGCAAGCAAGATAAGACCGAATTTTAAAGCAGTAAACGTGCCGATATCAAATGATATGTGATGGAAGTCAAGAATTTAAAGGAGAAGGTCGACTTTTTATACCACCTGTCCAATTAGTGATTTAAATGTAAAAACAAATATATTTAGTTAAGCTGGCAGTACGCGTTAGCAATTAGTATAGCAGTCGGTCATAGCTGTTAGCAGATCAGTGCCAATTCAGTCACGACCCCCGAAGATCGCTATCGTAGATCAAGTGTCTGAATCAATTCCACAGATCATCGATCGAACAGTTGATGAGCATAACATGCGTGGTGTATGATAGATAACAAACGAGCCATGCGAAAATTGTAATGAACAAGGCTGTTATTATAGTTATTGATGTCGAATGAATACATAAATATATGTATAAATAAACTAATAGATCGCTGCGCTGTTTTGTTTTGTTAGGTCCGTTTGATTTCATATACTTACGAGTATCTTAGGTCTTTTTTTATAACACTAATGGGTGAAAGAGAAGTATCACAGGTGCCGAATGCAATCACAATTAATGGTTATTGGTTAGTTCATATTTATCCCACTTGATATACCTGATAGAGCATGATACTTAATATAGGAAGTATAACTTTTTGTAAACAAAATAGGAGCATAAAAAACAAAATATAATAAAGTATCTCCTTTCAGTGAAAGTGAGGTTCATTGTATTTATATGACATATTTTATTATAATGTTTTCTATTCTTTATGTATTGTAAATGCATGATTTCCAAAACGATGTAAATAATGGAATAAATAAATAAAAAATAAATAAAATATGAAATACCTTATCATAAGATCAAATACTGAAAAAGCTTATCTGTTAGTATCTATAATTATATTCGTATGGTATCTCAAACAAGGCAAAACGCTTGTCAAATTCTTTTGTTCATTAACAGTGCACGAGTTGCCCACGGCTCTTAACTGGCTGTTAGCTGACGACGACGGCCGATTAACATGCAAATTAATAACTATAGACGCAGTCGCTATTGTTTTTTTATTTGATCGATAGCGCTCATCTGTTTTCCGGCCGGTGATGATCAATTATCGACAATAATTCGCGTATTGAAATGCGAAGGACGTCGACAGAACCAGCGCCGGCGCATGTACTGATGTATCTAGAATTTTGTATAATTTAAAATAATGGTTATGTATGTAAGGATTTTGAATATTTTTATTGAAAAAGCTCAGTATAAACTTTTACGAATCTTTCACTAATTTGTGCGAATGCGAAAGTGTGTTTGTTTGTCCTTCCTTCACGCCCTAACTAAGCAACCAATCGACTTGATTTTCGGCATAGAGTTAGTTGAAAGGATGGAGAGTAACATAGGCTACTTTTGGTCCTGGAAAAACGTCATGTATACGGGAAAGTAAAAAACAACGCGGGCGTACCCGCGGGCGGACAGCTAGTTTGTGTATATTTTATTAACAATCATATTGATTAATATTGTATTTAAAATACGTAAAATCTGATATCATGTGTTACGATACGATGTTGTTGTTTCGCTCATTATATTTTGTTTTGCTCATTATATTTTTTAAACCAGCTTAATTCTGTTTTGGTAGCATGTTTAGATCGGAGAATACTATGATCATTAATCATCACTTTTTACTGAAATGAGTCTTTAAGAACAGGTTCATTAAATACACTTCAATCAAATGGGTCGGAATAAACTGATTGGTCGTAAGGTGTAGATTGCTTCTTCTTATAATAAATTAAATTAAGTCTTAGGCCCAGCGCACACCAGGAGAGGCGCGGCGAAGATACTGAGAACGTATCAATTAAAACTAAACCTTAAATATTTTGATATACGGTTGAAAACGGCATGCCAAAATCGAGTAGCGCGCGGCGCGTCGAAGCTGCCACGAGAGCCGGCGCGAGACCGCGCGCGGCGCCGTATGTCAAAATATTTAAGGTTTAGTTTTAATTGATACGTTCTCAGTATCTTCGCCGCGCCTCTCCTGGTGTGCGCTGGGCCTTATCTGTACTTTGGCTCAGACATTGATTACTTTAGCGGAAATTCAAAATGTTTTATTCGAAATAAGATTACACAAATCACTTTTCGACGTCAAATTTTAATGAAGTTTTTTTTTTCCTTTTGGCACTAGTAAACTGTGTGCCAGTGTCGAGTTTCAATTTTTACAATTAATGAAGTTTAAGTTTTGCTCAAACCGAGGCTGGCTCTCGTCTCACACTAATAAAGAATTTTGGCGAATTTCGCGAATTTATAATTCATACACATATAAAGAGACGTTTTTGTAAGATTAAAATGTATTGTAATAAAATATATAATAAATATTGCTAAAATCAATCGAATTAAATAGGGCCGTACCCTAATTAAAAATACGCCTGCTAGGTCATCGTAGCAATCTGCTACGCGGCGTAGCAACCCGCTACGACCTAGAAAAAGTATCCAGATGCATTCTTCAAATCATACAATCGTAGCTAATTACTACTCTCGCTACGCCACCATAGCGTATTCTAGACCACTTAGGTTACAGTACAGGGATGTATGTAGGTTTAGGTTATTTATATGTACTGATAGCAATATTTATATAAATAGATATTATGTTGACCTCTTATAGTGGGCATCATTTTGGAGAAAGTACCGTTGTGTAGAAACATACGTGTCGCTTAGATTAGCAATTCGGATGAGCTGAGATGGCTGCATCGCGATGCGACAGCACTACGCATGCGCGTGCAGCATTCTCAATACTGTTCGTAGCGGTTTACTTTCGAGTTGCGGGACAATAACACATTCTATCTGGGTTCTCAATTCAAACATACTTTTTTATCTTATATATAAAATTCTGTGTCACAGTTTTCGTTCCCATACTCCTCCGAAACGGCTAGACCGATTCTCATGAAATTTTGTGAGCGTATTCAGTAGGTCTGAGAATCGGCCAACATCTACTTTTCATACCCTTGAGAGCGGGCGGAGCCGCGGGGCGAACAGCTAGTATATTTATATAGATATCTTAACACCCGATTGTCGCCTTGAAAAATAACTAAAGTGTGAGTGAGATATTAAATATGATAATGATAATACATTTTATGTAAATTCAAGTAATAGCATATTTTGTTTGTAAATACCAACTAATTACGAAGAAGTCTATTACTATGGTGATATGCGTGTTGACGTCACTTGGGCGTCGCGCAGGCTGGGCGGCGGCGGCGCGGCGTCGGCGCGGGCGCACGCTTGCATACTAATTACCTGTCGAGCTTTTAATTACTGACTTACACACTAACAACAATGCAGATCAGTTAGACCTGACTTGCTAAATGTGTGTTTGAATATCTCAATTTATTGGAATTATAGCAGAGGACATAATAAGAGCAATAATTAATACGAAACATTTTATTAATATCTCTACTTTGAAAATTGCGCGCGATAAAATCTAACTATGAAATTTACAAAATACCTACAGATTTACAAAATATCTACAATATCTCTGCCGTTCAACAAAAACAAAAACACGCTAGACCAAAATATTTAAGCTCGGCTATTACCAGATAATTCTGGCTTATAAATACACATTACAGGCTTAAGTAATTAAACGTTTTACTATTATTTAAATGTCCTAGCAGAATCTTTCGTTGGACATAAATGTTTTTTATGAAAGCATATAAATTTTCGGTTTCCGTCTTGCTCGGTATTGTGAAAGAATCATTATTTAAGCTTATCGTCATGGCGAGCCTGTGTCGTGTAAGATTTCCGCAATTAAGAGTAAGTTATGTCCAATGTAAGCTATAAATAAGCTCTATCTCTGATTTAATGTGACAAAGCAACGGATTAGTGGGCCTCAGACGAGTACTTACTGTTGTTAACATTCAATATTTTATTGAAACCAAATATTTTTAGAATCTGTAAAGCTTTTTATTGTTGGATTATGTTAATTATATAATTATTATAAGTAATATAAAAATACTTATAATAATTTGTACTTTTACAGCAACAATCTTATTTAGTTATAGGATGTCTGTCTATGTTAGTTTGAGATTCTGACGTAACCTAAATATTTTAAAATTTTGCTTCTATTAAAAAAATACACCAATTGTTTTTTTCATAGTTAAGTCAAATACCTAACAATATTTATGTGTTTTTGTACCTAATTCTAAGAAAGATGACAAAGAAAAAACTAATTAAGTGCCGCGGCGCGTACAGTGTGCACTACCAACAAATTAGCCATTGTTTTATCTTAATTGGTGCAGTTACGAGCTATTTGAACACCAGAAATAGCTTCAACTCCTAAGTTAATTGCTCGTTTGATTGTCAAGGTCTAACCCTAGTTGAGAACAGGCAGTAACATAATAGTATATCAGTTACTGTTGTGCTACTGTGGTAGAATTTATAAAAAAACAAAATTAATATTAGTTAAAAAGAAAAAAAAATAATATTAGTTGTTATATAATCTAGTATCAATTAAACACACAACAATAAACCAACAAAGTAAAACAAAACGACAAAAATGTTCAGTTTTTGGAACAATTTATTGATTGATATAACATAAATTCTCCTTATCAGCATTTCAGCAGAAAAAAATTACATTCTAAACAATACCTTCAGACACTGCGATCTACACAAATTTTTAAACCACATTATTTTTAATCTAGAAATATATTACTTTATCCTGTAACAAACAGTTTAATCAATGACAAAGGTTCCTAAAATATTATTAAAATCTCTTGAGCTACATATGTATTTTTGGTGCCAATCATAAACTGATCTTTTACAATGAATTTATGGTCCATGCAATATTTGTTTGTTAGTTCAAATGTTAGCCAGGCCAGGTCAGACCGTCGTCAGTCTCACTGTATAACGGTTTTTGAAGCTTGAACACAAGCTCTGTTTGAAATACAAAGTACAATGTTCTAAAGAGTTTATCGAGGAGATCGGTTTATTGCTCATGTTTCTCGTGTGAAAGGCCGACATTAGTTTTGGTAAGACGATATGCGTACTACCTACTTTTTATTTATTAGATTTTTTGTCATAGATACCATTTTTTTTGGAATTGCGTCCTACATAATCAAATACAATAGGCACAAAACAAGCAAAAGTAGTTCGTATAGCGATGAACTAGATTTATTATAAGTAACGTGCAAAAGTAACCTGTATTACTAAAAAATAACTTTATGTGCAATTTGACCAATAGGCCCGCCATTTTAATGTTTATGTTGGAATAATTATTATCGCCTGGTCGTGTTATGGCACGTTCTAGAGAATTGTATTAACATACGCAGGTGGCCAGATATGACCAGTTTTTCCTAGGTAAGGCGAGTGTGACCCAAATGCGATAAGTGCTATTTTATAGCCGATAACAATCGAGAAAATTCTCGGAAAGGTGACTGTTAGCTCTGACGATTGCGTTTGTCCATAGGGCCAATCGACACGAAAGACGAAGAATTAATTTATGAAAAACATTTTTTATATTTTAAAGTCAAAGTCAAAATCAATAAGTTTTTTGAAACATCTAATGACGTCAAAAGTTAAAAAGCTAACCTCAACCAAGCATGGCTCTCGTTTCAAATAAATAAACAAGTAAGAAAAGCAATTCACCAATCTATTAGAAAAGAAAAGATTTATTGTAATATCAATTTTTGACAAAAATTCTGGGTTAAAACATTAAGTACTTTAATAGGTGTTTATGAATCGTCAAAGCTTGTAGCATAACACGTTAAAATTAAAAAAAGTTAAAAAATGAGAATTGTGGAATAATTAAGAATATTTTGGTATTACCACGATAAGCAGAGCACCATGGGAAAAGTAACACAAACATTGTGTAATTTAATCATACAATTTATAAAATAATTATCTCCATTAAACTAATGTTAATAATTATTTAACCTTCGATATAAAATAAATCGTGAAGGGTCAACCGTAAGCTCATATCATAAGCCCGGCTAATTAAATATCACCTGTTTATCACTCATGCGCATCTCGGCGTGACTGATTGACCCAAATTGCTGTTTACTGACAGCTCGATCTTTCGTACATAAATAATTTAAATAAATTAATGCGGCAGTTAATTGATGATTACATCCGTTACGTGTCGGACGCAGTGGTAAACGGCTGCTGCAGTGTGTCGGCTTTACAGTGTGTTACCGTTGCGTGGCGGTGCAATATGTAGGATCGACACGCAATTTAACATCATTTTCGTGGTCACTTTTGAAAATATATTTTTCAAAGATTTTAGACTTGTAGTCAACCTCAGTCCGAAATCGTTTGATTCTTTGGGTGACCCTATTAGTTTTGTTATCAAATAAATTTTAAAATATAATGTTTTACCTACCAATAAAACAGTTATTATATGCAGAAACCTTATTTGAGACCTATAGAGTGAGACAGCATCAGTTCCGGCAGGTACGAACAGCCCCCAAGATCCCCGACCACGTGCGGCCCCACGAGTCACGTGGTAGGGGTAACTGTCAGCTTGACACCTCGGAGAGCCCCGAAGTTATAAATAGGCGAGCGTTTGGAGTTTACCCTTCACATTGAATCTCACTAATTAGTATTTGGTGGCCTGTTGTATTTAGGCCGCCAGGCAGAAATTTAAATATAGGTCTCAAATAAGGTTTCTGCATATAATAACTGTTTTATTGGTAGGTAAAACATTATATTATATGCGACGAACCGTTATTTGAGACCTATAGAGTGAGATGTGTTTGTTATCGCCTGGTGGCAAGCTGAGTTGTAAATGCCAATGTGTGATAGGCTGTAGTTTATATAATAGTAAGTAAGTAAGTATATAAGAGGAAAATGGAATGAAGTGAAACGTATTTGTAAATAGTGACAATTTAATTATTAAGGTGTCTGAAAAAATATAACACTATAAATCAGTATTTCTAGAACACATACATGTAGGTACATTAGTTTATTAATCAACATGTAGTTTTATTTTGAAGATAATTGGTTTTACATAAACAAATTCTCATAGTATTTTCTTAAGTAAATGAAATAAATATCCACTATATAGGCTTTAACAATAACAATATAATTAAATAATTAAACTGATTCAAAAATTCGCGATAAATTACTTGAATTGCTATTATTATCTGATCGAATCTCTAAAGAGTAAAACCTGGCGAAAGTGTTGGGCGTACGCCAGTTTCCTTTGGCCATGACTTGGTCGATGGTGCAGTGGTCCAGCCAGTTGAGCGAGGCGGCCGCGCTGCGCGTGCTGCCCGCGCTCGCCTCCACGCCGCTCTCGCGCAGCAGCGCGCGTAGGTACCCAGTTGCCCAGCATAGTCCTGGATGCGGGTCTTGCTTTGCCAGTCGCCGATATAAACAAACTAGTTAGGTTATTTCCTGATCGCCGAGATTCAGATAGAGATATAAGGGTTCGTAACCACTTTACGGGACACAAGGGATCTCCAATCTGTGAAATCAGTTTCCAAGAAGATTGCCTGTGAACATAGTTATCTGTCTTGGAGCCAAAAACTGGATGTAAAATTACAAAATCTTGGTGATCTTCAAAATGATTGCAATCAATGTGTAGAAGCGTGAGATCATGCACGCGACGACTTGAAGCTAGTAAGAGGAGTAGCGCTGTAAGCCGTGATGCTTGGAATAGTGTTGGGTTGCTAGGCAAGTTATTATTTAACCAAGAGACGACTGTTCTAGGATCCCATATACAACAATTTTTAGGGCGTGAATTTGCGTTCGCTACAGAAATGGCTTTTAGCATTCTTTGCACAAAGGGATTGTTACTAAGCGACTCGAGGCAGGGGTCTACGAGTGTCGCTATTGTGGACTTATAAACAAGTATAGTTTTATAACTCAATTTCTGTGATAGATGTAAATATGCCAAATATTTAGCTAACTGAGTACCGGTTGGTTTTAAATAATCAATGTGGTGTTCCGCACACCAAGATTGCCACTTCAACCAAATATTGTTATAAACTTTTGTTGTAGAAGTTCTCCAGCTTGATTGTAACAACTGAATCTCTTCACTGGACCAATTATTTAAATGTGACGTCCACCCTTCAGTAACCAGGCCTCTAGACAAATATTGTGTACCTGAGGTGGCGCAATCTGCGTTCGTGTGTCCCTGAGACGTCGATGGAGCTGGGTTATTGTATATGGAGCTCGAATCGCCCTCCTCTTGAGGTCGGGGCGCCAGAACACTTTGTGCCACCTCGGAGCGATCACTATGTACCTGCCCCGGCAGCTGTTGAGGTGTGTCAGGACTCGCGGCAGCAGGTGAGGTGGAGGAAAGATCCATGCTAGAGGATAGCTCCAAATTCTGCTGAATGCGTTGCAGAATTCGGCGTTCGAGTCGTTGCAATCTCGAGATACGTAACGAGCAAGCACGTGAGCGTTGCTCGAGGCAAATAAGTCTATTACTGGCTTGCCGAACCGTTTGAATATTTTTTGGCAGATTTCGTCGCTGAGTGTCCACTCTCCTGGAAGCTTCCTTCTGGACAGGAGATCTGCGTCGACGTTGTAAATACCTGGTATGTGTTGAGGTAACAACTGGATTTCGTGTGCATCTAGCTCTTGAAATAGTGTCCATGTTAGATTGAAAAGAGCCTTGGATCGAAGTCCGCCTTCGTTCCGTAGGTAACTTACAACACTTTTGTTGTCTGACTGAACGAGAACAGTCGATTTCACCAGAGAATGACCCATGCGTTGTATTGCTCGGACTATAGCCCACATTTCTTTTATGTTGCTGTGCCACTGCATTTGTTCTGGGGACCACTCGCCACTGAGAGATGTGTTGTCTAGTACAGCGCCCCAACCCTTTCCTGAAGCATCTGTCGTTAGATAATGTGATACGGGAGGGTAGTGTATCGGTGTACTCGACGATATCGACTTTAGCCACCATTCCAATTCTGTCAGCACTTCTGGAGCGATAGGATAATTTTGGTGGGCATGAATCTCTGGCAAAGCTGAACAAGCCATCTGTATGGGGCGGCAATGAAGCCGACCTCGATGTACGACAAATGCAGCGAAGTTCAGTAGTCCGAGAAGACTCTGTGCGCTTCTTAAAGACCATACCTTTTTCGTTAAGAACTGATGGATACACCTCGTGATTTTGCGACACTTGTCGGTTGGCAGGTGTTTGGAATTCTGAGTGAGATTCCATGTGATGCCAAGATAGTCGATGACTTTGACCGGGTGGATCGTGGACTTCTTCAGATTGACCGTCCAACCCAGAGACGTTAGGACTTGCAAGACTTCCGCAGCCTGGTCCATCAAAACTTTGCGATCCTGGTTCGCAATTAAGTAGTCGTCGAGGTAGACAATTACTCTGATGCCTTTCTCGCGTAACACTTGAGCTACCCAGTTCGAGATCGTGGAGAACGCTTTGGGTGCAGAGGACAGCCCGAAGGGGAGACATGTCACTTGCAGCAGTTCTGGGTTCTTCAAATCCACCCGCGGGCTGTATAGGACTCTTAGAAAAACCTGGTGTGATTGCGCAATCGGCACGTGAAAATATGCCTGTGTCAAGTCTATTTTCACGACCCAATCTGACGGTTGTAGGAAATCCGGTACCCGATACATGTTTATTAATCGAAACTTCTGGTCTATTACATAACGATTTAGGTTTCTGAGATTGAAAATAGGACGATTTTTTGAATCTGATTTCTTTATAATGAACATCGGGCAAACAAAACTCGGTGTCATTGGAGCGGGTACTAAAATTCTTTGTTCTTTGAGAATACGAATTTGTTCTGTCATGTCGGTACTTTTCGGTGTTTGAAATTTTTGTAAAATGTCGGGCTTGGCTAGAGGGGGTATTTTTATAAACGGGATCCGATAACCAGAAATCATCTTGAGAATATGATCGGGGGCGTTTAATTTTTTCCAAACATGCAAGTAGTTTTGTAAACACCCTCCGTAAAAATGATTTTTTGATGAGTCATTTTCGAATTTTATTATTAGTTTTCTTATTAGAATCAACACTTTTCTTCGAATTATAATTATTGCGTTTGGTGCCGGATTTGCTACCAGAAGAATAATTTTTACCTTTATTATCGTAATAAGGACGGGAGCTCGTTGACTGGCGTTCGCGATAAGAATCCGGACCATCAAAGCTCTGATTATTAGACCTCCGCGGTCGTTTAGCTTGATTTTTATTTTGAACGGACTTGAATGGTTCTTCCGCAGAGCGCTTGAGTCCTGTAAATATCTTGCTGCCCCCCCCTGCTTTCTGCAAGAAAGAACTTAATGCTTCTGAGTTAAACAGATTCGTACTAGTTGGTGGGATTTTTCGCATATCCTCCCTCATGAATTTATCTTTAACGCCTGATAAGATGCTGTCACGGCGTTTCTGTACAGTATCTGCACGTCTGCCGCAAATAAGTTGAGTAAGATCGTCAGACACTTTCATATAAGATGACTTATCAGTAAACAAGGAGTTAATTTTATCGTAAAGTGTATCCGAATTCAACACACAGTCTGAAGTTTGAGCCCATTCAATTATGTTTTGCAAATTACCTCTCAATATTTCGTTTTGTTGAAATAAGGCATGCGTCATTGCACCAAAAGATCTGTCCAGCAATCTAAGCCAAGACGAGTTGGGATCATAGTGTCGGAGTTCAGTGTTAACATCAAGCTCGTAAAATCCGGGGTGAGCTAGGTATTTCTTTTCGGTTTCTACATACCTAACTCGCTCCCACTCGGCTGAATCAAAGTGATGAAGTTTATTTAATAAATCTAATTTAGATTTGGAAGCGTTCTCGACATTAGCTTCCTTTAGGTTAGTGTTGATGTCGACAGACAATTTCTTACTGGACGATCTACTCACAAGTGGCTCATGTGCAAACAAAGAGGAACGCAACTCATTGTTTGGATGCAGTGAAATATCCGAAGATCTGTCGTCGGAAACTTTGCTTTTGGAATCATTTTGTTTAATATATTTGAGGATATCTCTTACTTGTGTCGTCAGGTGTTTTAAATCACCTTGTGAAGTGGACTGCTTGGTGCGCGTTTGCCGCTGGTCGCTGCTGGTGCGTCGCCGCCGCTCGCTGCTGGTGCGCCGCCGCCGCTCGCTGTTGCTGCGCCGCCGCCGTGGGGCCGGACACGTGCTGCACGAGGAACTCGACGAGGAGCTAGACGATGACGATGAACGGGAACTAGAGGAGCACGATCTAGAAACACTTTTATTACGTGACCTGCGCTGGCGTGATCGTGCACGCCTGCTTTCGCGCTTCTTCTCCAATTTTTTCCTGTTATCGACAGGATCAGGCATTTTTCACCAAATATGTAAAAAATTTAAATTAAGTGAGTGACTTACCAGAATATATTTTTTCTTACCAAATTTTTTTTTTTTTTTTTATGTAGTCTATATACTACAATGTATACTTTTATGACGAACAGCAACGCTGTTTCCTTTAAGGGGTGTTACCGAACCGAAATTCGATGCCAATGTGAAGGGTAAACTCCAAACGCTCGCCTATTTATAACTTCGGGGCTCTCCGAGGTGTCAAGCTGACAGTTACCCCTACCACGTGACTCGTGGGGCCGCACGTGGTCGGGGATCTTGGGGGCTGTTCGTACCTGCCGGAACTGATGCTGTCTCACTCTATAGGTCTCAAATAACGGTTCGTCGCATATAATAATTTATTTATTACACTAACTATGACTAAAAAGACCGAAAAGATCTAGCAGAAATACGAAACTGGCAGAATACCCCAGGGGTACCGATTAATCTAGATATACTTAAGTCCTACTGTGGAAGGATGTTTTGGTAGTCCTTAAAGCATTGACACAAAACACAAGCAAGTGTAAAAGCAGGCTATCTAAAAATGGAAGCCCCATGTAGTAGTCCTCTAGTCGCTTGCGTTTGCGCCGCGTCCCCGGGCGCGATAGTAGCCGCCCTTGGTGCGCGGCCAGTGACCGCACGCACGGCGCACATGACTCGCTGCGCCCGCGCCGCCCCGCCGCGCGCCGCCGCCGCCGCCGTAAGATATGACCGCGCGTCAAAGCTGCTAGATCCTACCGATATCTATCAATCTTGACGAAAACGGCTAAGGTTGTAATTTTTTTCAGTTTTGGTAGTGTAATTTGAATTCAAAATTACTTTTCAGGACAACGAGCTACTTGTGTTACACATTTTTATAAGTTAAAATATATTACTGCAAATGAATAGGTAACGAGTATCAATAATAATATAACTTATTTAATCAGATAGAATATTCGTATATATAAATTTATATGTTTTAAGGGTAACCAACCAGAGTAACGTTAAATAATTAAAATGCCTAGTTATTTAAGAATTAAATAAAAAACAAAAAAACGATAATCGACAATAATAAGAGACGGATAATTTCAATTGCCTATTTTGTTTATGCAAAATTTCAAGTACTTGATGTTTATATCAAAACCGAATTAATCTTTAAATGAATAAATCTCGTACGTATCCAAGTCAAGCGTGATGGACGCTGATGGATGAGATGCGCGCGCGCCTGTAAATCACACACGCACGTATTTCAGGCGGTAAATTTACACACAGCGCTGTTGTAAACATTGCGTTTATATAAAAAATAACCTAGTTTATATATAAAGATCCAATAAAGATTCAACTAAGTAGAATAGAATAGAGATAAGCGATTGTTATATTATGTAGTATTTCTTTGTTAGTGTAAATTATAATTGATAGATAACTTATTAATTGAACTTAGTTTCAGGTTCTGTTTATTGTGTATGTATTTTAAATCGACATCGATGGCTCTTACGTAAAGATATGTATCACCAATATAATCTAATGAATTGGAATACAAAAGTAGATTTTTTCTAACCGTGTTATTTGGATCAAGGAAATTGTAAAAAACCGTTTCTAACTTAATTACACGTTAGGTGTGGTTTCCGGCCCAAAGCACCTTTTAGAGAATCATTTATAAAATTATAAATTACCTACATTTTTTTGCGCATTAGTAAATCAGTTACAGTAGGCTAACTGTCACCTAAGTAGAGCAACATGTGCTAGAAATAATTACTTAAAAGTTACTGTTATAAATCAAGTTACAGTTCAGTTATATATTTACTTACACCTACGCTATGTTAAAGTTGATTAAAGTAATTAATAACTAAAATATGAATTCTGAAATACCATTTCGAATCGTGATCATGAATTCGAATGGCAAAACCAAACCAATAAATAAACTCCGCCTGCGTACGCGCACCTACTCCAGTATGGGCAGTATCGATGCGTGAGAACTGGCACATCACTCATGCAGAACTAATAGAGTTAGTTTGCAGATGTCAAGCTTTGAACAGTTGTGCTCGTTACAGCCGACGAGGGGTTTCTATTACCATGTAATGTCTACACAATTCGTGGGACAATATGATTAACAGAATAGTTAAAATATATAGTGAGCCTACTAGCATTTGTTTCTCGAAACGTTTGAAATTCGTTGTCAATTTAATATAAGATGATTTTTAGCAAATTTCGGTCCAGGATTCAGTTCACACTAAGCAATTTTTAAATTGGGGAGAGATTTGCGAATACCAATGCGATTAATGTAATTTTACTTGTTCGTTGTTGACTTCAAAATATTATATTATTATTCTTTTTTTTTCATATTTTAAATTACATACACGCTTACACGAAAAACAAAAACCCTAATATATTTTGTCCTTTAAAAGCTGAAAATAAGCTGTACGAGTATTTGTTGATTGTTTAACTTTGCTCTCAATGATGATAGCAACAAGTTGCATGTAGTCTTGCAAAGCATTTGCTTGTGTTTAAGAAGCGTTAAAATGTTATTATATCCGCTCGCAGATCGTGTTCGTTAGCACAAGTCCTATTGACTTACAGCTCAACCTACTTAGCCCGCGTTTAGCTGTAAAGGTTACCCTTTCAACATGATGATGGCAAATATAAATGCTCTAAATGAGCTTTGAAAAGCTCGTTATGTTAAGAACTAATGTGTTTTGAGTTACAAACACAAACAATATTTTAAATAAATATTGATGATGATGTTGATGTTTACAACCGATGTTTTGTCGAGATTAAAATTGATTAATTTAGTTAAGAAAATAATAATTAAACTAATAAAGGAAACGTTATTAAAAGGTCGAAACTAAATTGCTTTAGGAAATTGATATTGATATTTTCACATAAATCTTCGAAACAGGAATATAATAAGGAAATCGTATTTTCCTAAATTATAAGTATTTTTGAGGACTATTATGTATTATTGACAATTATTTAATTAAATATTTCAAGGATTTCCCAAGCGATTAATCTATATAATAATAATGGCTAATTTATGCGCCAAATCACTTCATTTTTAAATTTCAGTGTCAAGGCATTTTAGTCCGATATGGTGATGTCATTATACATAATAATATATTAACACACTAATGCATATATTTACTGATACAAATTCGTGCAGATCTCTAGTTTTATTCTTATTAAAAATTATAGGTACCTATAGTATACTTTTTCTCAAAGGAGAGTTCATTAGTTGAATCATATTAAAATTTGATATATACTTGTTTGAATGTTCGATAAAAAAATAAAATACACAGCCATTAAAATCACTTTTGTAAATTATGTTAGGTGTGTGTGAGGGCACTTGATGACAGTTACATGGTCCAATATTATTTATTTTGTAATATTATTATTATATATGAAATGTCGATATCGCATTCGAATGCTAATTAAAATCAATAAAACATTTTATAGCTCTAGTTTTGCAATACATTGCAAACACATGGTTCCGTGCAGTTATTAAACCTGTGGGTGGTATCAATCTATTTTGGCTTATATAAACTTGTTTTTTTACTGTGATGAGAAATAAATTGTATTGTTTAGTCATGCTCGGATGGATGCACATAAAAGCTAGTTGAATTTTTCGCTTTGCTGCAACTAAATTAATATCCTTGTAGCCTTTAACGATTAATATTAATGTGTGTTTGTAAAAAGTGTGATATAAAATTCAGAATTTAGTCACATAGTATAATTTGTCACAAAAACTGTCTCTGTTTAACCTAAACCTTGATACAGCAAAGGGTTATGTCACCTTGTCCCTTGCCATCGCACGAAATCAATAATCGGACGAGAAGGTGCGCGCGTGCAGAGCTTCCAATAGGCCAGTCAAATTGACCTATGACATAACGAGCAGTGAAGAGCCGCAGGTAATCTGGTGATCTGTGCTGATGACTCACAGCTCTTGTGCCCTCACTATATAGGCCATGATACATTTTTCTAAGTTGTATCTTATGTAGCACTATATTTCATCCCGAAAACGAAAAAGATTGACTTGACGGCTCATCGTAATGTTCATTCGTTTGTTATAAGATTTGTGATAGCCAACCAACTATTTCCATTTATTTTTATAAAATAGAATAGACATTTTATTTACGGTTTAAGATTTTTCAGTTCTCTAACCCTTATGTACTTTTCTACTGCCCTGTGTCCGTCATAATTTAATTTTCCGAGGTAATTTTACGTTGGTTGGGGGCTTTTAGAACCCTTAAAATGTAAGCTGTAATAAAAAAGCCTGTTAGTCTGATGCTGAATGACTGATGCTAAACCATCACTTACACTTTCGCTATACAAACTTGAACAACGCCAATTTATCGGTACAGTAGATTTATTTGTAGATACGTCGTGGCCAATTAGTTCACCGTTACCAACGACCCTTTAATTGAGATTTATCCTCGCTTTGCTCACAATATTCAAGACGATTATCATTTTGCCATAAATTCTCTATAGGTTAAGGTTGTCCGTAGATAAGTGACTCAATTGATAGCGAAATCATTTTGCAAATCTTCACCCTTGATTGAGCTTTACTATTATAATAATCATATAAGTCGTATTTTATTTTCTTTAGTCCGGACGTCTATGGGTTTATTTATACCCACAGTTTATAAATAATTCCATTAACGTTTTTCTATGTGAATTGTTGCTATTGCTTATTCATAACGCCTCGTATAAATATTGCGAATGAAAGTGTCAATAGGGTTAATGAATAATTAACGGTTTCAATTTAATAAATCGTCAAAATGTATTTGCATTTGTGTGGGAAATACGTAGGTACCTACTTTCTTAACGAAGCATTCTTCAATGAAGGAAGACTTGCAGGTGAAGCGTGGAGATTTCGACCAATGGAAATTTACACAAAACCCTTTGACCCGCTTACGAATTAGTCTTGGCTTTTACCGCGAACATTAATCATATTCATCAGCAAATACACGGATACATTCACACAGAAATAGAAAGCACGGTCGTGTAGAGACAACCTGATGATTGATTTATCTTGATAGGTACTATGAATTATTCATTTATATTTCTGTCAAAACATTGAATTGAATTGTTTGAACTTTGATCTGCGCTTTGTGAAGTTTAACACTTACAAATAAACATACCACGCTAGGTTCAACAAACAAACAAACAAACAAATATTCTTTATTGACACCATAAATTAATACAATTTGTTACAATTTTAAAAGTGAAACAAAAGCCAATAGGCGGCCTTATTGCTAAAGTAGCAATCTCTTCCAGGCAACCAAGCAGGAAATTGCGAAAAATGATATAGAGCTCGGGTTGGTGGCACTAACATAAATAAACTACATACAATACTTATATAACGGTACTTAGAATACTTAAAACACACACAAACACAACACACACTTATTTATATCACGTTAGTACGAGTACTATTTATTTTCGCCCTTGTTGGTACTTTGATAATTTTTAGAATGTCGCGAGTCGATGCGTTTCCCTACTAATTATGTCATGAGATATATCCTATGCAGAGAATAGGTCAATTAAGGTTAGGTTATGTTAATATACAAGTGGTTGATAATGGTTTGTATGAAGTTTTTGGTCC
The DNA here is from genome assembly GCA_948473455.1 of Teleiodes luculella. NCBI lineage: Eukaryota > Metazoa > Arthropoda > Insecta > Lepidoptera > Gelechiidae > Teleiodes > Teleiodes luculella. Next base: position 4,012,255 of record OX419585.1, read on the forward strand.
AACAGTCACACCGCCACTATTTCTAAAGATACATCCGTATGTCTCCATGCAATGTCCGTTTGGGAAGTGGCACCCACCCATTTATTGCAAACCACATTTTTTGTACCATATGTAGACGTGCTACACCAATGCTATTGTTTAAAAGGTTTCAAGGACAACTTTGACGCAACTCACATTTCGTAATAAGTAAATCAGTAGTAGAAGGTGAAAATAGTACCTACAAGAAAATTTATAAACATGTTTTAGGACCGGTGGAACTTAGCATATGCGATGGAAGCATATTCTATGTATGGGTAGTACTTATAACATCCTTGATTTCAACCGAACTTTTAGTTTTTCGCGTGTTCCCTTGTCCCCAGGCGATCGCGCACGTGTCTGGTGGTCACATCAACCCAGCAGTGACCCTGGGGCTACTGGCCGCCGGAGACATCAAGCTGCTGAAGGCTGCCTTCTACATCGTGGTGCAGGCGCTCGGAGCAGTCGCCGGGGCCGCCTTCATCAGGGTGAGTAGCTCACCAGCCCAGCAGTGGTGCCAAGATCTTGATGGGACATGGTAGATGATGAAAACCAAACAGGAACTTTCCTAAGATGGTGCAAGCCGTCTCAAGTGCTTTTGTGAATGTTGTTGGTAAATCCATGGATCGGAGAGAATATAATAAAACACATCCTTACTATTATTGAACTGTCGGGTCTATCATAACAGGACATGGAATTTGTGCTACGTAATTTTTTTATTATATTTACAGTTACTACTGTTTATATGGTAAACTACTGTTTACAAAGGTGGATGCCCAGTGGCCATAGTAAGTTAGGTAGGCTTCTATGGTGCCCATTTACCGACTAGCAATGATGGGCACTTCAGGCCATAAATGGGCATCTCCTTCTGTCAAAAATATAGAGTAGGACATCACTAATATAGCTATATAAGCTTGTAATTGCATGTCTAAATATTTTTTTTAGTTTTTTTAAAAATGTGGATGTAACTTTTTCTGACATAGTAAAATTCAATTATAAATATAATGTGCTTCTATCCAAAATTATATGAATGCATACTGCTCAGAATATTCTCGTAAAGTTCCGTCTCCGTATAGGCCTATTAACTACTTATTTTATATACTTCACCTAGATCTTGAACATGTTATCCGAGGCATTGCTATAATTTCCACATAATTTTCCATCAAGGCGATAAACGGCAACATTCTAATCGCCATATACGCCACTCATAGCACTGCGCGGCGCGGGCGCAAAAAGTGTCGCTCGCCCTGACACTGATGCTTCACACAAGAGTGTGGAGATGTGGAGCGCTGGCCTTCACCGGTCGAAGCGTGAGATAGGAGATGCTACATGCACATAAGCCATCATCTATATTATCGATCACAGTTTTGGCGTATCTAGTGTTTTTGTAGCGTCAAACAGTTTAAGTTGTAAGTTGCTCTCGTAATCTTGTCTGGGCACTCGATCATGAGGCCAGCTGACATTAACGGACAAGTTCTTATTTAACCTTTTACCAAGGCAAGGCGATGAACTTGCTAGACAAACATTTGATTAGGCATTTTATACTGCGATATAGTAATAATGTTCTGTAATGAGTAATATACTATATTCGTCTAAGTTAGAGCTAATCAAGTATTTGACTAGCTTAGCTTATTTATAATTTGAATATTTTTATTATGTATAACGAATACAAATGGTTTAAAAAGCTAACCTTTCATTATTTTCTAAATAAATGATCTGGCATTCATTATCTAGCTAGAACCTTTGCTTCACTCATCTATCTAATTATCGATACTTGCGAATGTCTGTTTGCGACCTTACTAACATGTGACATTTAATTAGCACTTGTAACAACACAGTCTTATACAAACTGAGTAATGAAGTTAATTGCATTATTAATTCGAAATTTTTCACACCACGTAAACAAAATTAATTACAATACTTGTTACTTATAGTAAAATAATTGAATTTATTTACATAGTACGCAAAGGGATTTAATGTTTTTGTAAAGGAGTACTATAAAAGAAAGTCGGGACGGATGTTTCAATTATAATGAGAGAAAGTATGAATGATATAAGGAAAATCTCTAACAAAGTGACCAGTATTGTGTGAAAAGTGTCTTCGTTTATAATCATTTATTGTGTTCCCGACAATCTAAAGCCGTGACAGCTGAATGAACGGCCACTTTCTCCATGAGACCGCCATTGACAAAGCGTCTACATAATCCATATATCACACTTACCTGTATGCAACGTCACATCTCCATATGAATCGGTTCGCACGCACTAACAAGTGAAACTATCCGATCGCAGATCAGCTTATCTTAAAATCTACACAGCCTGGGGTGTAATCTTTGCGCGAAGTAATGCTACCTTTGCGATTTAATTCATGCTCCTCTCAAGTCGAGATAACATCTAGCTCAGGTAGTTGTTTACACAGTCGCTGTGGCCGTGTTTATTATAGTAAATGTAACATAACCTCTTACTGCACGCTTGTTAAACCAAATTACAGAAATAGGTACTTATGTGCTAATACTGTGTTTTGTATTGCAGTTGGCGATTCCTAACAGCCGAGTGGGGAGCTTCGGTATGACCTTGCCCGGAGCCCTTGTCACAGATGCCCAGGTAAGAGGGAACATCAATGATTTTACGATTTTTTAATATTTTCACTTTAAAATAATTTTAATAATATTCCTTGTGTAAGGAGTTTCCGGGATCGAATCCCAGTATCACTTTGTGAGTCTATCACTAGGATGGTTAGGACCACAGAACATTTAAAAGAGGTTAGAATGGCGATAATGCGCCGTCCGTATGAAATCCGGTGTCGCCGATTCCACCCCACCTTTTACCTCCACTACATCTGTACTTCAATAAAGATGAAGTTTACGCACATATTTGCAATTTCAAATCTAGCCAATCATAGCGCCGCTCAATCACGCGATTTCAAATGGAAACGAATCATACGCATGCACGCACACTGATGTAGATTTTTATAGCTATGTGTGAGTTAGACAGCGCGATCGTTTCTTTGCGTGAAGTATGAGCGTTTTGCTCATAGTTTTGGCGCGCCGGCCCCGCCCACATCGCCTTTCTAACCTCTTTTAAATGTTCTGTGGTTAGGACATTGTAGGCTGATCCACCTTCTTGTACAAAAAGAAAGCCGAGTATGTGTTGCTTCGGAAGGAACATAAAGCCGTTGCTCTCGGGTACTATCTACGCCTATAGTCATTAAGCGCCCTGAGAAAAGCATAAAGCTGCTCTTTAATTCTAACACTAGGGTTTACGAGGTAGGTTGACCTGGAAAGCCTCGAGATAACTAAGCATTTTTGTATTACTAGCGGAGCCGGGGCGGGTGCCCCGGCTCCGCACGGTAAAATGGTTATTGTTGGTTATCGTTAAGTATATTATGCATGTATTATACATATAAACCTTCCTCTTGAATCACTTTATCTATAAAAAAAACCGCATCAAAATCCGTTGCGTAGTTTTAAAGATTTTAGCATATGTATGTAGGAACATAGGGACATAGGGACAGAAAAAGTGACTTTGTTTTGCACTATGTAGTGATAGTGATGTGTATTGTGAACAGGCTGTGCTAGTGGAGGCTCTGATAACGTTCGTGTTGGTGATGGTGGTGCAGGGAGTGACGGACTCGCGCCGCAACGACCTGAAGGGGTCCGCGCCCCTCGCCATCGGCCTCTCCATCACCGCCTGCCACTGCGCTGCCGTGAGTATCCAAACACCATTCAATAGCCCTCGATTACAGCTCATATGTCCCTGAGGAGCTCGAGCCTACCCTGAAATCAGAGTGAATAGACCTAACGCGGATTGGTAAACATCACACACAACTGAATTACTTAGCAGGGGTGTGCTGGTTACCTCACGATGTTTCCTCACAGTAAGAGCGTCGAATTAACGTACCTACATATGAATTCGAAAATCGAAAGCACATTGGTACATGTCCGAGGTCCGAGGTGCCGAGGTTCGAACCTGCAAACTTCCGGATGGAAGTCAATAGCTCTAGCCACTTAGGCACCGAGCTCTTAGGTTAGGTCAAGTAAATAAACATCTTCATCATTTTTATAGTGAACCTAAATTAAATGGGAAAGTTCTTTTCACTCCTGCTTGTTTAGCGTTTGGAGTAATTATATAAAATATTCAATATTTAATATCATAATGTGTCATTACGCAATTACTAACATCTGAAAATTGTTACAGATCTCGTTTACTGGCTCAAGCATGAACCCCGCCCGATCCTTTGGGCCTGCGCTCGTCATGGGTGACTGGACTTCGCACTGGGTGAGTTCAAACTCCCATACACGTTTGCTATTCGCATTTAACTATAACTACCGGTATTTATTGCCTTCATCTCCCACGTAACTACTAGAGAGAACTATTATACAGCGATAAATGGTCATTGAAAGGGTCTGACCTGGTTGCGTGTATGCGTAACATCCTGCTCAGCTCATCACTGTCAGACCTACGTAACCCGGCAAAATCGAACTGCACTAAACTGCCTAAGGGTTTTATTGGGCGAGTTATTTAACATCTTCCAATTACTAGCATCAATTTATGTGAGAGGTATCTATTATATCTATCGGCAGGTCCTATCTTTGTTTGCGATCTAGGCGAGGAGTGAATGTCCGACGTGGACGCTCGCGTTCCTATGGCACCTATAGGTATCTAAGATCACGTGCCATCACTTTCACTCGCAGCAACCAGTTACTGTACCTACATGCCTATCTGTTGCTCCTATCATAACTCCACTTTACCTCAGAGCATCACCGCATGACTTAAATTGGCCTGTTTTAAATAAAACATCAGCGTTGCAAATGTAGAGAAAGAAAATTCAACGAAAAGTAAACCATGAAATGCAATTTAGTTTTTAAAATCCTAAATCAAATGTAAACTCACACAATAATCGATTCCAGTTTACCATGGCTCTGAACTCTGAAGTTCTAAGATCTTTGCTCTGTGTATGACGATGACGAACTTAATTAACACGCGTAAGATAACAACGTAACGATTTATTATTGTGTTAGCTAATTCCATAAAAGGCACAAAAATTTGTCGGTAAATAATTTTAAGGACAATTTTTTGTATTTCTTGTATTAAGTATCGTTCCATTGTTTAGTAAGTAAATATTTAAACACATAAATGGAGAATATTTGCGTACCTAGCTCTACACGAATTTATCAGGGCACAGAATACCAAATAGGGTAGGATTTAACTCGGAAAACATGAAATAAGCCGCGATGTGGGTACTTGCTTATCCAATGTGATGATTACTTATGTATGATGCATCAACCATATTTTGAGAATCTAATATTATGCGAACGAGGGAACCATACAACCAACTCCATAATAATAAATTTTCATCAAAGCTTTATACAGCAACACGGACTTTCGCCGGAGACCATGCATTGCTCAGTGTGGTAAATGGATATACATTTAACGAATTTATGTTACTCGTATCGTATATAGTTAGACATAACATTAAACTATTACATTTCCGTCTATTGAGACATTTCATTACTACACAGTACGCTATGCATTGTCTAATGTCCAGCATTCATGATGTCAGTGCTGCTTTGTTCTCCTTTCCCATGCACTTTGGCTTCGCACATAACTAGATGTAGAAAGTGCAAATCACCATTTTTATTTGCACGGAAGGAAGACGAGAGATTTGAATTTTTCTTTACTGTGTGTGTATCTCGTTATTATATTTGGAAATATCAATAGAATTAAGGGGTGCCCCTTAAATTGCATAACATAAATATCCCTATTATGAAAATCCATAACAATTCAATTATGGGTTTTAATATAGACCCAGAATTAAGATAGGTATAGTAGTTTAACTCGATTGTTATAACTACTTTACAATTTATAACAGTTTCAACGTACCTATCGGTTTGGATTCGCGTTCGAACTGACTCTAAACTAAAATTAGTCCATACTTTAGTTTAGATAAGTATTTAGCGTTACACTCTTCATAGTTGTAAAAAAAATGACTATAAGCGCAGGCTTCTTCCTAGGTACTTTAATTAAACAAGCACTATTGTTTCAGGTGTACTGGGTTGGTCCGATGGTCGGCGGTGTGATCGCTGGGCTGGTGTACCGATTCATCTTCCGCATCGGCAAGACCGGCGAGAGTGGCTCCTACGACTTCTAGACCGCTCCAATGATACAATACAACTACTGGTGCCTTCACTGCTCTGTGCCTTGCATACAGCCCACTCAAGCTCTGCTTTACGTGTACAAAGATTTTCTTAATATCGTCTATTCATAGGGGTTCTTACTTGTTATTCTTTACAATAAACTTTAATGTGTATAAGCTCATTGGTAGGATCGATAGATAATATCAAGGATATGATATGTCAATGCGCTTGTACTTATTGTTATTTCTTTGTCTCGAAATTATTTGATCGCGACATGTCATTCCAAAGTCGAATAATATTCTTTGAAAATGTCTTTAGCAAGATTTGCGCGATTAAGAGATACATTAGGGGTCTATTATATTTTTAAGTCTATTTATATTAGGTGTAAATTAAGTTATTATAAGGTATTGTTTGTATACTCGTTCGTATGTTTGCGAATTTGTGAGAGAGATTGTTATACATAAATTAATAATTTGTCAATATTATATAATAATATAAAACGTTTATTCAAATAAATGATTTTATCCCATAAACAATTTATTTATTTCTCCCATCTCGATACCGTTAAGTTTATAAGGGGTGATAAAGGTAGCAAATTACTAGTAGTTTCATATATAAAACTTTTCTTAAATAAAACTATTAATTTTATTATGATACAGGTGGCCCGTTCATAGACGTCATGAAAGAAAAATTTCAACATTTTATTATTAATAATCGCGGAACATACATGTAGTCCAGTCAATAGGGAACTGTAAAAGCCTTTGCTTTGCAAAAGGTGGCGTAGAAAATGTTTTGACACAATATTGTTTAGGTATGGTAGGTTAATAAAAATCCAAGTTCTCGACCTTGAAGGACCCAGGCGTTAGCCGCCATCTTGAATTAAAGGTGCCAAAATTAGGTATATTTTAATTAACTTCTCAATTTTTTACTAAATCACAAAATGGTCTATGAAGGGTTCAAAGAAGACAAAATTGCCTACATTTTTTGCATACATGATTATTCTGTAAGTCTTATGCTAAGTTCAGACGCACGCGTTCAACTCCACATTCAACGTGCACATTCACATTCACGAGCGTGTAAACGGTACGCCCGAGCCCGTGAACGCGTGCGTGTGAACAGCTTGAACGTCCGCCGGCCCGGGACGGGCTGCATGCCGCGCAGCCCGCCAGGCAGCCCGCCAGGCAGCCCGCCGAGCTGCACGGCACGCGTGTGAACTTAGCATTATAGGTAAAAAGTTACAAGCGACAGATACAATAATATTTACAAAAAATAATTTAATTACACGGCGCGTTAAATTCTACGGTCAAAGTGTTGTCGAGTCAGGGGGATGTAAGAAGTGGTATAGAACATATCCCGATTTTTTTCAAATTTGTTGTTTCTCTGTTTGTCGGTTTGTCGGTTTGTCTGTTTGTCTGTTTGTCTGTTTGTACGGGCTAATCTCGGAAACTGTTGGACCGATTTGATTGAAATTTTGCATGGTGGTACCTTATATCCCTGGTCAACATCTTAGATAGTTTTTACCGCGGGAAAATATCTCATTCCTACGGGAAACGGGTTAAAAAAGTAAAATGTTCTGAGTTTTTTCATGTTTGTACGGGCTAATCTCCAAAACTGTTGGAACGATTTAAATGAAATTTTGCATTGTGGTACCTTATATTCCCGTTCAACATCTTAGATAGTTTTTACCGCGGGAAAATGTCTCATTCCTACGGGAAACGGGTAAAAAATGTAAAATGTTCTGAGTTTTTAAATGTTTGTATGGACTAATCTCCGAAACCGTTCGACCGATTTAAATGAAATTTTGTATGGTAGTACCTTATATCTCTGGTAACCATCTTAGATACTTTTGACCCCGGAAATTTCAAAAGTTCCCGTGGGTTAGTTAAAAACTATAGTAACTCATACGGCTCAGCACCTTATCTCCGAAACTGTTAGAGCGATTTGAATGAAATTTTGCATGGTGGTACCTTTTATAATATCCCCGGTCAACACCTTGGATACTTTAAATCGAAGAAAACTTAAGAGTTCCCGTAGGATAGTTAAAAATCACTATGGAAATTTTTGTAAATATTATTATTTCCGTCGCTTGTAACTTCTTACTTTTAAGACTTACAGAATAAACATGTATGCAAAAAATGTAAACAATTTTGTCTTCTTTATACCTCTCATAGACACTTTTGTGATTTATTAAACAATTGAGAAGTTATTTAAAATATACCTAATTTTGGCACCTTTAATTCAAGATGGCGGCTAACGCCTGGGTCCTTCAAGGTCGAGAACTTGGATTTTTATTAACCTGTCATACCTAAACAATATTGTTTCAAAACATTTTCTACGCCACCTTTTGCAGAGCATAAATACCTATTGACTGGACTAATGGGGGACGTGATTCAGATACCCCTTGACATAAAGCATCATTTTTTTTCTTTTGGGCGTCTATCAACGGATCTCCCTGTATATCATCAATCAGTTTACATGAACAGAACACGATTACCGCTGGCGGACCGAGGGAGTTAAGCATACCTCATCCTTCGTACATGTATTGAAATGAAAATTTGTTCAAATCCATCAGGTGTAAATCCTTGGCATTGGGAGGCTTATGTTATGTCCAACGGTTGACATCTTACAGCTGAGATGATAGATAACCAAACGATTATTGAATAATCAAAAATAAAAAGTCACTCGTTATCAGCTGCACCGATAAGAGCGCAAATCTTTAATTGAAGAAGGGTTTGATAATTTTGAGTCCACCCTATTTCAGGGTGATGTGCAATGCATTAACAGCATGTTACGACGAAAATAAAATCCAATGCTTGTTTTTATTATACAAAGTACCTACGACACTTTGGTCTAAAGACAAGGAAAAATAAGAATACCATTTTCAAGTTTGTCACAATCACTAAGAAATTGAATTAGATTTTTAAGGTAATTTCGTATATTGTAGATTACGATATTTTCCTGACAGACATTATAATTAAATAGACATGTGATAAATTTCCAAACAGCATTCTTACGCTTCGACGAGTTTAGTGTTGCAATTGCAATACAAATGTTATCCATGATATGTAACATTTGCAAAGTAACTGTAACCCGTCGGGTTCAAAACGGGTTAAACATAAATTATTCAATTATGAGAACAATGCGTCCGCGCGCCCAAATTACAGTTGCAAGTCACAATTGTACTAAGTACAACTGGAGTATGCAGAACATTGCAGTGTTGCAATGCACGGTCGCAGGGCTCGGTAGGGTGTCACACCACACCTGATGAAGTAATTATAGTGCTTAACCACATGTACATAAAATATCTCTATCTCAACCTCGAAATTACAGACTTGACATGAACTTTATCAACGATTACTTAATAACAGCAACATTGTTTTTGAATATTATTAATAAGATTATTAAGAGCTCGACTGTTTTGCTTTAAGTAATTGAAAGGCAAGGCCTTCCTATCAAGCTTTTTGTATAGCTAATTGTTTGTGCAAGGAGCTTTGCGGCATTGATACGAGAGTAGATGAATGACACTCGACGGGTCACGAGTTTGAAAGGCTAATCTTCATTGAAGCCATGCGTCGATCACCACTGCCAGTTGAAACTACAGTTCATACTTGACAGGCGAAGTACGTCGCTGTTAACGCCCGCGTTGTGATCCTGATTAAGATGTAGTTTCGCAACAATCGTGACTCCCGCGATCTAATCAGGCGCGACACATCGCCCGCCCGCGCCCCGCCCGAGGCCGCGTCATCCTAGACACTGTCACTGTCACACACGCCCCGTCAAGTGACAAGCTGCCGATGATGATGTGAACGCGACCTACATATTAAAGTACCCTGTTGTTTTGATATCATAAACATTCGAGTACCGGTGGTGGGCGGAGAGATTACTCAAAGAAAACACTCTAGTAGCAGAAACACATTTATTGAGACGAAATAAAAACAAATTACATTTCAAGCACGAAACAAAGATACAATTCATTTTAAATTAGCAACTAAAGAATATTAAATTTTATTTAAATAAGCATTGTTATATTTTCAATTTGTTAATATTGCGACATTGACCTAGAATAGTGAAATTATGTTGATGAAATGAGGCGACACGCATTTTAGATAATAGGGCTGAATGATTAAACTACACACGTCTTTATAAGATGGAACATAATTTATTAAACAAATTAAATAAGTGTTGAGATACTGATGGAAGAATGGGAAGCTTAAAAGTACTTTAAGAGCTTAAAAGCACTTCGACACATTCTTTGTCCATTAAACAAAGTAAAGTTTGATAATTCTTGGTATAACTTTGATATTTTAAGTAATCTTGGAGTACGGTCAATATGATTTTATTTTGGCAAATAAGTTATCAAATTCAGAGTCGCACTAGAAGTATGACCGCTGTCTAGTAAGCTCTGAAGGAGTCGCCAAAAGCATTACGCATTGTTTAAACGAACTTCGAAGTTGTCAAGTGCGCAGTTTAAATATTTAAAAAACCTCCAGTTTCCTCACTGATATGTAGCTTTTAAATATCACTTGGTCTTTTAGTTCAAATTGTTGTCTACAGGCGTGATATAATTAATTTTAGATGTTTCGAACCAAATTATGTTCGGAATTATCAACTGACTTAACGAGTACGCATAAACAAGTACAAATACAGTTTTTAAGGCTTATTTAAAAAAATGTAAGAAAACTATAATTAAGAGTGAAACTAGATTGAATTTGAGACAATTTGAGTACAATAATGTGGAGTATGGTTAAAGCGTGTGTGTGATGGTAGTCTATGGTTGTCCGTCGATCCAGGTCTAAAAGTAAGAAAACTGGAGCTTCATCTGAATATGATCACGAATTAAACCAGATTGAAAGAGTACAATAATGTGGAGTATAGTTAAAGCGTGCTTGTCATTGTGATCTAATGGTAGGTAGGCTATGGTTGTTCGTCGATCCAGGCCTAAAAGTAAGAAAACTGGAGCTTTATCTGAATATATTCACGAGTGAAACCAGATTGAAGTATAGTTAAAGCGTGTGTCATTGTGGTATAATGGTATACTGTTAGTCTATGGTTGTTCGTTGATCCAAGCCTGCAGCGCTGCGTCGGGGTCTGGTATGTCGGCGAGGAGGCCGGCCGCGTCGCAGAACTCAGCCCAGGAGGCGCAGGGCAGCAGCTCGTCGGTGAGCGTGGTGACGATCCTCTCGGCCGCCTTCGCGTTCGCCTCGTCGTTGTGACGGATGTACTCCGCCAGCTTCGTCGGCCATTGGTCCACTGTCGTTGCGCTCACCGTCTGTTATGGAAAACGACTTTTTTAATGGGAGGTTTTCTGACAGCTTAACATTAAAAAAAAACGAGCGTTCCTTAAGATTTCTATAGATGACGCTAGTGAAATAATGAGAATAATGGGATTTATTGTAGAATTTTTGACAATTTTTTGTCGGATTGTACATATTTTAGCATAATTAATTGATTAATTTGAATGTTAATTGATTGATGTATAAAATGTGTTTGTAACATAGAGGTAGATTTTTTTATATTCTATATCTATGGTGTAGAGTTTCTTCCGGCGGGTTCTTCTCCACAGAATACAGCCAAATTGTGAACCCGCCTCGACGTCGAAAAGTGATTTGTCAAATCTTACTTCGAATAAAACATTTTCATTTTCTTTTTTTTTTTCAATTTTAAATTGACCTATGCTTGTGTCGCAAAAGTAGGACGAATCAAGCTTCATCGGACTTGTATGTATGCATGGTCTAAAAAAACAAAGTCTAACAAGAAGACCACATGACTTGACACAAGCTGCTCATCCTTGTCGAATAATAAGCATTTGACAAGGCTAAACAGCAGATAATGTAGGCTTGTGTGAAGTTTGACAGTCCGATTGTAAGTGCTTTTTTAGACCAGTAAATATGGTTAGCAGTGAAAGGTGACCTTGAACATGACAGTGTAGAGCTGGTCGATGATGGCGACGAAGAGCGCGTAGGGCTTGTAGTCGGGCCAGGGCTTGGGCGCGCGCTGCTCGGCGGGGAGGGAGCGGAGCGCGGGGCCGGCGGGGGCGCACGCGCGCACGTGGCCTATCACCATCAGCCGCTTCAGCGTGTCCACCTTCAGGGCGCGCCATCTAACACAAACACCACCACAAATAGGTTTACAAAATGTTTTGATTTTAATATTGTTGCGATAATTGTCGCGTATAAATATATTACAGATTTATATAACAGACCCACGGAAGAGAGAAAGCGTAATACAATAAGACGCACTTTAACTACGACCACATTAAAAAGTTATCTTCATACAAACGTGCCGCTGTCGATTTGAATGTGTGCGTCCGCGCCGCGCGCCGTGTAGGCACGTGCTGTCACGCACACACTAAAATAAAATAAGAGGGAACAAGGGGGCGGCAGTATGGGCTAAATGCAAGCGAGTGCGTGACAGCGCGTGCCTACATAGCGCGCTCACATTCAAACCGATGCGGCCAGTTGGTATGGAAATAACTTACTGTTCTTAGTCTACTGTGCTACAACGCCACAATATATTATGCGTTTGTGTGTGTGTGTGTACATACTTGTTGTGGGGGTACATGAGCAGCATGAGCGTGGTGAAGTAGAGCGGGCTCTCGGCGTCGTGAGCGGACTCCAGCACCCGCGGGCCCGCCCAGCCCAGCGACGGTGGTGTGTGTGTGTGTGTGTGTGTGTGTGTGTGTGTGTGTGTGTGTGTGTACATACTTGTTGTGGGGGTACATGAGCAGCATGAGCGTGGTGAAGTAGAGCGGGCTCTCGGCGTCGTGAGCGGACTCCAGCACCCGCGGGCCCGCCCAGCCCAGCGACGGTGGTGTGTGTGTGTGTGTGTGTGTGTGTACATACTTGTTGTGGGGGTACATGAGCAGCATGAGCGTGGTGAAGTAGAGCGGGCTCTCGGCGTCGTGAGCGGACTCCAGCACCCGCGGGCCCGCCCAGCCCAGCGACGGTGGTGTGTGTGTGTGTGTGTGTGTGTGTGTGTGTACATACTTGTTGTGGGGGTACATGAGCAGCATGAGCGTGGTGAAGTAGAGCGGGCTCTCGGCGTCGTGAGCGGACTCCAGCACCCGCGGGCCCGCCCAGCCCAGCGACGGTGGTGTGTGTGTGTGTGTGTGTGTGTGTGTGTGTGTGTGTGTACATACTTGTTGTGGGGGTACATGAGCAGCATGAGCGTGGTGAAGTAGAGCGGGCTCTCGGCGTCGTGAGCGGACTCCAGCACCCGCGGGCCCGCCCAGCCCAGCGACGGTGGTGTGTGTGTGTGTGTGTGTGTGTGTGTGTACATACTTGTTGTGGGGGTACATGAGCAGCATGAGCGTGGTGAAGTAGAGCGGGCTCTCGGCGTCGTGAGCGGACTCCAGCACCCGCGGGCCCGCCCAGCCCAGCGACGGTGGTGTGTGTGTGTGTGTGTGTGTGTGTACATACTTGTTGTGGGGGTACATGAGCAGCATGAGCGTGGTGAAGTAGAGCGGGCTCTCGGCGTCGTGAGCGGACTCCAGCACCCGCGGGCCCGCCCGGCCCAGCGACGGTGGTGTGTGTGTGTGTGTGTGTGTGTGTACATACTTGTTGTGGGGGTACATGAGCAGCATGAGCGTGGTGAAGTAGAGCGGGCTCTCGGCGTCGTGAGCGGACTCCAGCACCCGCGGGCCCGCCCAGCCCAGCGACGGTGGTGTGTGTGTGTGTGTGTGTGTGTGTGTGTGTGTGTACATACTTGTTGTGGGGGTACATGAGCAGCATGAGCGTGGTGAAGTAGAGCGGGCTCTCGGCGTCGTGAGCGGACTCCAGCACCCGCGGGCCCGCCCAGCCCAGCGACGGTGGTGTGTGTGTGTGTGTGTGTGTGTGTGTGTACATACTTGTTGTGGGGGTACATGAGCAGCATGAGCGTGGTGAAGTAGAGCGGGCTCTCGGCGTCGTGAGCGGACTCCAGCACCCGCGGGCCCGCCCAGCCCAGCGACGGTGGTGTGTGTGTGTGTGTGTGTGTGTGTACATACTTGTTGTGGGGGTACATGAGCAGCATGAGCGTGGTGAAGTAGAGCGGGCTCTCGGCGTCGTGAGCGGACTCCAGCACCCGCGGGCCCGCCCGGCCCAGCGACGGTGGTGTGTGTGTGTGTGTGTGTGTGTGTACATACTTGTTGTGGGGGTACATGAGCAGCATGAGCGTGGTGAAGTAGAGCGGGCTCTCGGCGTCGTGAGCGGACTCCAGCACCCGCGGGCCCGCCCAGCCCAGCGACGGTGGTGTGTGTGTGTGTGTGTGTGTGTGTGTGTGTGTGTACATACTTGTTGTGGGGGTACATGAGCAGCATGAGCGTGGTGAAGTAGAGCGGGCTCTCGGCGTCGTGAGCGGACTCCAGCACCCGCGGGCCCGCCCAGCCCAGCGACGGTGGTGTGTGTGTGTGTGTGTGTGTGTGTGTGTACATACTTGTTGTGGGGGTACATGAGCAGCATGAGCGTGGTGAAGTAGAGCGGGCTCTCGGCGTCGTGAGCGGACTCCAGCACCCGCGGGCCCGCCCAGCCCAGCGACGGTGGTGTGTGTGTGTGTGTGTGTGTGTGTGTGTACATACTTGTTGTGGGGGTACATGAGCAGCATGAGCGTGGTGAAGTAGAGCGGGCTCTCGGCGTCGTGAGCGGACTCCAGCACCCGCGGGCCCGCCCAGCCCAGCGACGGTGGTGTGTGTGTGTGTGTGTGTGTGTGTGTGTGTACATACTTGTTGTGGGGGTACATGAGCAGCATGAGCGTGGTGAAGTAGAGCGGGCTCTCGGCGTCGTGAGCGGACTCCAGCACCCGCGGGCCCGCCCAGCCCAGCGACGGTGGTGTGTGTGTGTGTGTGTGTGTGTGTGTGTACATACTTGTTGTGGGGGTACATGAGCAGCATGAGCGTGGTGAAGTAGAGCGGGCTCTCGGCGTCGTGAGCGGACTCCAGCACCCGCGGGCCCGCCCAGCCCAGCGACGGTGGTGTGTGTGTGTGTGTGTGTGTGTGTGTGTGTACATACTTGTTGTGGGGGTACATGAGCAGCATGAGCGTGGTGAAGTAGAGCGGGCTCTCGGCGTCGTGAGCGGACTCCAGCACCCGCGGGCCCGCCCAGCCCAGCGACGCCTCTAGCGCTGTCACCTCACGGGCCGCCACGCGCGTCCTGTAACCAACCATTTGACATTATTGTATATAGGAGTTTTGATTGTAAGGCAGACTAAGTGCCAGATGTCTAGCAACCGTGTGATTGCTTGGGCCATTCGCATCGAGAGGGAATAGGAGGAAATAACGTCATAACCTCAAGAACATAACTTTAGAATCTCAGGTTTGCGGGAATAGGAACATAACCCCAGATCTCGGAATGCAGTAGTTTTGTTTGATTTATTATTAAGTATCAGCACTCTAGCATAGCATAGAAAAGGACGTGTGCATGACACTGCCGCAGTAGGTTTAAATGGTATGTTTGTGTGTGCGTGTATGTGTGTGTATGTATGTGTTACACTGACGTGTTGATGACGTAGAGCGCAGTATGTGCTAATGCAAGTACTAGCCGCATGTTGAATGAAAGCCCGTCGCCTTTCGTATCGTCGCAGAAAGTGTACTTGTCAAATCAGGAGATTTAGTAAGGCCTGACCAAAGAAATAAAAGACCTGTTCTGGGGGCGCCACGTGTATATTTTTATGTTTATGCCATCAATTTCCATTATAAAATTAGTTCCATTGAAAATCCGCAATATGGCGAGGTTTTTTATTTCGTTGGTCAGGCTTCAATGCTATTAATAGGGATGTTAACTGTTTTCAAAATAAATTATCTTACACTATGTAGGAAATCAAACATCTGAAATTACTGTAGTATAACTTATGTAGGGACAATTTTAGTGAATTTTATAATTAGTTATTGTAAATCAAAATTAAAATCGTACAAAAGCGACAATACAAGCGTGTGACGTCATAAGATAGTATTCCCTTCCCTTCATACAAAATATTGTTTTTAACATTTCATAAAAAGAAGCTCTTTTGACTGGCCAGTCAACATCCCTATTGTGCAAGTCCGGTGAAGCTTGATTGGTCGTACCTTTTCGACACAAGCATAGGTCAATTACAAAAAAACCCTATTGTGTGTGTGTGTGTGTGTATGTGTGTGTGTGTGTGTGGTATACTATATACTGACGTGTTGATGACGTAGAGCGCGGTGTGCGCGAGCGCGGGCACGAGCTGCATGTTGGAGAGCGGCCCCCCGCCGCCCGTGTCGTCGTGGAACGTGCGCCCGCGCGCGAACCGCAGCAGCAGCAGCTTCAGGTCGTGGATCGTGCACGTGTGCCCGATGTCGCGGTGACCCGTGCACTCCTGTACACGGAGACCACGCTTCATTACAACCACAGTCAAACCACTGAGTTATCTTTATACAAACGTGCCGCTGTCAGTTTGAATGTGTGTGTTCGCGCCGCGCGCCGTGTAGGCACGCGCTGTCACGCATACACTAGCATACAATAAGGGGGCGGCAGTATGGGCTGAATGCTAGCGTGTGTGTGACGGCGCGCTCACATTCAAACCGATGCGGCCAGTTGATATGGAGATAACTTACTGTTCTTAGTCTACTGTGTTACAACGTACACAGCTAAACACACACTACAGATAGATAGCTAAATATGTTCATTTTACTACTTGATAATCGATCTTTTTTAATACAAAATCACTTATTGTAAGTTATTGCATTACAGTCTATAAAAATGCAAACAAAAGGAAAGAATTTTTTGTAATTAATCTCATGAAAAAATAATGATGTCTGTGGAAAAGGTGAACTTTTAACAACCTCGTGTTTGTATTCGTTGAGTTGTGACAGTAAAAAATCATTGCAAACTGTATTATACGTTACATACATGTAAACTCCTGTCAAACTTCCCGTCTTTTTTCTTTCTCGCGCCTGTGGCTTCTGATTAGATCTAATCTATATTAGCTATCTTACCTGCAAATACGTAGTGTGTCTGGCGAGGCAGCTAGCGAAGGCGGACTCGGGTACGTGCGGCCCCCACAGCGGAAGCAATCCGTTACATTTAGTTGATGCGTTCTGCAATGCCGCACTCTCCCACTCATCTCTGTAACAAACAAGCAGTATTCAATAATCCTACTTCTGTTAGCTCAAGTTTATAGACATAATGCCTGACCAAAGAAATAAAAAACTTCGCCATATTGCGGAATTTCAATGGAACTAATTCTATAATAGAAATTGTTGCCATAAACATTAAAAAATACACGTGGCGCCCCCAGAGCAGGTTTTTTATTTCTTTGGTTAGGCTTTAAATTCTTTTTGTTCTCCGGAAAAAGTTTCTCTGACAAAGTTAATGAGTTACATTGAATGAGCATTCCCTTTCAGTATTTATTAAGCTAACACTTACACCCTGTATAGTTTACAATACCGAATAAGTGCAATAGTGCAATTCTGTCAGTAGCTAAGGCAATTAGTACTTTGTTATATTGTATTTAAGAGTGAGAATGGTGTACCTGGCGCGGGCGAGCCTGACGGCAGCCATGTGGCACTCGACGTGCACGATGTTGTAGTGTGACACAGTCGTGTAGCCGAGCGTCTTGCGCGCGCGCACCTCGTACTCCTCCACCGGACACCGCTTCGTGAACGTGTAGATACCAAGCACCTGCACATACCAATACATATTTATATATAATTGCAGGAGATTAATGCTACATCAAAACATAAATAGACAGATGCGTACAAACCAACAATTCGATGCTACTATATTGCGATACTTCGTTTAATTGGTACGTCATTTGTTCGATAGAATCTTATACTTTAAGTTTTTCGAAGTAAAGCACTGTCGAACAAATTATGTTCGTGAAAGACATTGAAGTATGGTAACATCGCAGAAAAATATTTATATATCAAATATACGATTACGTTTATTCAATGCAACTCAGTTGGGGCAAGCAGCGTGATATGATAGGAAAAATGGCTTTCCCGTGTTCTGCATGGTTCTTACAGTGTTATCAAATAGGCCGTCGCCTGCATTGCATGGGAGACTATTGTGGCTATTCTGTACATTTTATGTCTCCGTCCGTGTCATGTTAACGCGTGATTCCCGCAGCGTTATTGTGATGGTAGCCGCTCGTTACTGCGCATGCCCAGCGCGCCCAGCTGCCACCTTGTACTCACCTTAGTGGGCTGGTACTTGTACCCCTCGCGGCAGATGCAGCAGACGGCGCCCGCCTCCTCGGCCAGGTCGGCCACCTGCTGCGTGAGCGAGCACTGCGCCGTCACCTGCCCGCGCTCGTTACTGCGCATGCCCAGCGCGCCCAGCTGCCACCTTGTACTCACCTTAGTGGGCTGGTACTTGTACCCCTCGCGGCAGATGCAGCAGACGGCGCCCGCCTCCTCGGCCAGGTCGGCCACCTGCTGCGTGAGCGAGCACTGCGCCGTCACCTGCCCGCGCTCGTTACTGCGCATGCCCAGCGCGCCCAGCTGCCACCTTGTACTCACCTTAGTGGGCTGGTACTTGTACCCCTCGCGGCAGATGCAGCAGACGGCGCCCGCCTCCTCGGCCAGGTCGGCCACCTGCTGCGTGAGCGAGCACTGCGCCGTCACCTGCCCGCGCTCGTTACTGCGCATGCCCAGCGCGCCCAGCTGCCACCTTGTACTCACCTTAGTGGGCTGGTACTTGTACCCCTCGCGGCAGATGCAGCAGACGGCGCCCGCCTCCTCGGCCAGGTCGGCCACCTGCTGCGTGAGCGAGCACTGCGCCGTCACCTGCCCGCGCTCGTTACTGCGCATGCCCAGCGCGCCCAGCTGCCACCTTGTACTCACCTTAGTGGGCTGGTACTTGTACCCCTCGCGGCAGATGCAGCAGACGGCGCCCGCCTCCTCGGCCAGGTCGGCCACCTGCTGCGTGAGCGAGCACTGCGCCGTCACCTGCCCGCGCTCGTTACTGCGCATGCCCAGCGCGCCCAGCTGACGCTCGCGCACCGCCATCGCGAGCCGCTTCTTCTCCTGTGTACATAACATTTATTAGTTTTTCACTGAATATGTGAGGTTGATACTTTCTAAAGAATACTGTGTGGTCAAAAGATTAGCATCAACATCTCTACAACGTTTGGAACAACGCTACCCGCATTTAGTAGCTATTTAATTTTCGATCTGCCTTTGTAGAAATAATTCAGAACAATTCGACGAAAAAAAAAGATGAAACAAGAAATGGTCAATCAATTGAATTTGTATAGTATTTTATTGTCGTTGTTAGCCCTCGACAATTTACATTTTTGCTTTTAGTTGTCACAAGAGTGTCATTTCGCAATCTAGGTATTATGAACCGAACCCTTATAAATAAATAAATAATAAATAAATAAATCCATTTATTTCAGGCAATATTTACATAAAGATGTTAATTATGGGCTGGTGAACATGAATGAAATGGAATGATGGTGTAGTGTATAGTACTGACCTGCCTGGTGAAGTCGCGCACTTCCTGCACCTTGGCGGCGCACTGGGGCTGCGAGCGCAGCGCCTCCAGCAGGTTCTCGGCCAGCGACCCCACGTGCTCGCCCGACGACACCTGCTCCAGCCGGTGCACTATCGGGATCACCTTCTGTGGTATAGTACTGACCTGCCTGGTGAAGTCGCGCACTTCCTGCACCTTGGCGGCGCACTGGGGCTGCGAGCGCAGCGCCTCCAGCAGGTTCTCGGCCAGCGACCCCACGTGCTCGCCCGACGACACCTGCTCCAGCCGGTGCACTATCGGGATCACCTTCTGTGGTATAGTACTGACCTGCCTGGTGAAGTCGCGCACTTCCTGCACCTTGGCGGCGCACTGGGGCTGCGAGCGCAGCGCCTCCAGCAGGTTCTCGGCCAGCGACCCCACGTGCTCGCCCGACGACACCTGCTCCAGCCGGTGCACTATCGGGATCACCTTCTGTGGTATAGTACTGACCTGCCTGGTGAAGTCGCGCACTTCCTGCACCTTGGCGGCGCACTGGGGCTGCGAGCGCAGCGCCTCCAGCAGGTTCTCGGCCAGCGACCCCACGTGCTCGCCCGACGACACCTGCTCCAGCCGGTGCACTATCGGGATCACCTTCTGTGGTATAGTACTGACCTGCCTGGTGAAGTCGCGCACTTCCTGCACCTTGGCGGCGCACTGGGGCTGCGAGCGCAGCGCCTCCAGCAGGTTCTCGGCCAGCGACCCCACGTGCTCGCCCGACGACACCTGCTCCAGCCGGTGCACTATCGGGATCACCTTCTGTGGTATAGTACTGACCTGCCTGGTGAAGTCGCGCACTTCCTGCACCTTGGCGGCGCACTGGGGCTGCGAGCGCAGCGCCTCCAGCAGGTTCTCGGCCAGCGACCCCACGTGCTCGCCCGACGACACCTGCTCCAGCCGGTGCACTATCGGGATCACCTTCTGTGGTATAGTACTGACCTGCCTGGTGAAGTCGCGCACTTCCTGCACCTTGGCGGCGCACTGGGGCTGCGAGCGCAGCGCCTCCAGCAGGTTCTCGGCCAGCGACCCCACGTGCTCGCCCGACGACACCTGCTCCAGCCGGTGCACTATCGGGATCACCTTCTGTGGTATAGTACTGACCTGCCTGGTGAAGTCGCGCACTTCCTGCACCTTGGCGGCGCACTGGGGCTGCGAGCGCAGCGCCTCCAGCAGGTTCTCGGCCAGCGACCCCACGTGCTCGCCCGACGACACCTGCTCCAGCCGGTGCACTATCGGGATCACCTTCTCGCACACCAGCATCTGCAACAACATCACAAACACATTATATACGGAACATATAATATTGTGTGAAACATCTTTTCGACATGAAAAGAAACTTAACACTAGAAATTATTTAGTACTCAAAAGCAACTTAGTCTTTCGCTTCAAACCTTAGCTGTAACGTAGGATTCTAACAAAGTTTAAAACAGAATACCGTTCTTATGACGATAAACATTCTTATAAGGAACATAACCTTAAATGGCTGCATGCAACTGACAAGCAGGTTTTATAATTTGGTTTTGCTATACACTACACTATCTCTCGTTCGACGAGACTAAATCACCATATCGGTGGTGTGTAAAATTTGTACATGTAATTATTATGGTAAAGCCTGACCAAAGAAATAAGAAACCTGCTCTGGGGGCGCCACGTGTATATTTTTACGAATATGGCAACAATTTCTCTAATAAAATTAGTTACATTGAAATTCCGCAATATGGCGAGATTTCTTATTTCTTTGGTCGGGCTTTACACTCGTCTCATCTTTTCATTCATCCTAGTCGCCCTGGATCGCATGTATGTCAGTGATTGTGAGTAGTGTATATATGTACCTGCGTGGGCTCGTGGTCGGTAGCGAGGCCGGTGAGGAAGCGCAGGATGTACTTGAGCGCCGGCCGGCTGATGAACTCCTTCAGCTCATCCGAGTCCGTGCACACCAGGGTCGGCTTCACGCACGGCGCGTGTTTCTGAACACACAACACACTAGTACAACCAAAGTACAACCAAAGCGGGATATGCGTCAGTACTTAAAATTAAAGTACATTGTTATTTATTTTGAAAGTTAGATTTAATATTATATCGCATGAACTATGAGGTCTAAACTGACCTTAAACAAGGTTTAAAATCTATATATATTGATAAAATATTCTGAAAACTATTTATCATATAATTAGACTTTTTTAACAGAAATCTTATTGTTAACTCATTATCAATGTACCCATAAACTAGACCAAGATATAAAATAATATTGGAACATCTAACACAGAGAAGCCGTTTTTACAGTTTCAGATATTAGTCGTTAACATACAATTAACCTGATAAGAGGCCTTACCTGAATATAATCCAGCGCATCTCTAACAACTCCAAGAGATATAAGGTAGTCCTTCAAAGTCCCTCCTATGGAGTTCTTCTCTATATTAGCGCAGAGCACGCAGAACAGTTCCATGCGGAACTCTTCTTCGGTCCATTGCTCAGAGTCTAGCCGGTCGAAGTCTAATACTGGTTTGAAATGGTCCACTAACATGGCCATTTTCAAGTCATTGCCATATACTAAAGCTGCTAGCACGCGGGTTAGATGGCCTAGAGCTACTTGGTTGCTGCGTATCCCTGCACGGAGAAATACATTTTTTTATGATTACGTATCAAATACGCGGTATATTAAATGATTGTTTTGTATTCCTAGTTTCTCAGAAGATGCAAAAATCACGTACCTGGTATTTCAGTGCAATTGAGTAAAGCTTGAACGTATTCTGGTCCTCCGAAGGTCAGCGAGAATTGTAAGAATGACTCGAGGCTGTCGCTCGCTGCTACCGACAGAATACGTTCCATAATCTGCAAAAATACAATAAAATAAATAAGCGATAAAAACAAAGGTTACAGATTGCTACAAATCGAACTCTAGTTTTTGTGTTTTTATCTAAAATTTTGAGGACAATCTGGTGGAAAACTAAAGTAATCGCCATATTCAAGCCGGGCAAACAGATGACCCAAGATCTTCCAGTCAATTTCCCTATTGTGCCAGCTTAAAAAGGACGGTCTTTCAATTTATTTGTATGTTATCATAATTGGTCTATTGCGATTTGCGCTAGTGAAGTAGCTGTTAAGTAAGTAGGTGCTATCAGTAAAGACCTGTAATTGGCTTTTTGTTTTTTAAGTTAACTGTTATTTCATATGTAATAGCTGTTGGTTTTCCAAATAAAATAAAATAATAAAAAGACCATAAAAATTTTCCTTTTTTAAATTAGGTTTGTTTAATACTAAAATTGCGACATGTAGCGGCACCAGAGTCACCATCATCACATCCTGTAATCCATGACTAGGGATATAGGGCTCGCAGAATACTCCTCCAACTCCAAACTCCGGCCAGCTCATACCAAGGGACTGGGCTCCCTTCTCGACAGAGCGCTGCCATGTCGTTCTC
Source organism: Teleiodes luculella (assembly GCA_948473455.1). NCBI lineage: Eukaryota > Metazoa > Arthropoda > Insecta > Lepidoptera > Gelechiidae > Teleiodes > Teleiodes luculella. The sequence goes on from OX419585.1 coordinate 4,035,269, forward strand.
GGTCGAGCACAGTGGGTGTTTGTTATTATTGTGTGAGTGGTTACCTCTAGCAGTTGATAGAGCAACGCTGGTCGTGGCAGCTCGCGCTCCTCCTGCGCGGCGAGATGCAGCGCGTGCAGCAGCACGGGCAGCGCGCGCGTGTGTGCCAGCGTGAGCACGCACACGCCGCGCCGCACGCGCGTGCACAGCGTCAGCAGCCGCAGCAGCGTGGATACAAGCCCCCGCGCCGCGCCCACGCGCTGGATCGCCGCTAGCCGCTGCAGCATCACTTCCAAACCGCCTGCCACAGGCAACACAATGTCAGTGTTTGATACTCGTGCGCGTGCAGATAAATAAATACACTGTTAATAAAGCAACTTTATTTTCTGAGGACGTGTTTTGTCATTGGTTCAAAAACTACAACCCGACTCAGTAGTACAAGTCAGTAGTAGAAATCGCCCTCTACAAAGTAAGAAACAAGAAAATTTTTGGTTTGGAATGTTTCGCGCCCCACTATGTGGGTTTGATTGTGACCAAGTGGCCAAAATCATTTCGTATATTTACGAGTCTTAACGCGATAATTGTAAATAGGTATTGACCAAATTCATGTCAGTTGATTCAATCATAGCATGCTCTAACTAGAAAATATTTCCAAAATTGCCTCGTTCGCTCCGCACCAGACATTAAGTACTCATAGTAAGACTGGTAGACGTTCCATTAATCAAAAATATTTCAAAGCAGTAAAAAAGATAATGAGAAAAAACGGATCCAAATAAAAAGTGGTTGTCTGGAAAGTCGATTTACTGACGATAGTTGAACGTGACAACGATTGAGCCTCTTTGTCGCTCGTTCCGCGCTCTCGCTTGCATTTCAAGCCGCCTCAGCCGCGCGGTAAGCCATTGCGTCATGTTTTTTTGTGCGTGCAGCCGGCTCCATCGAATTATAAGACGTTGTCATGTCAAAAATAATAAAGTGTCATACCACAGTCAGCGAGTACGTTGGCCATGCGATAGGTCTGCTCGTCGTCCACGGCCTCCGCGTTGGCCTGCGTGAGCGTCTCCACGAACTCCTCGGTGGCGTCTCCCAGCAGTCCCCGCATGCGGTACACCACGCGCATCGCGTCCACACCCTCGCCGCTCGTGCACCACACCTATACGAACATCATAGTTTTCAAAACATACCACAAATAGAGTAAAGTTTCAGTTTAATATGATAGCGGTGACGGCATATAACCATAACGCAACTCCGCGCACATCAAGTGTAATACCAAAGGTGATACCAATATCAACCAGTAGGTTGAACGCCGTTGGTATCTGATTTTTTCTTTCGCTTGTAAAACGATTAGGTTCTCCGTTCAAAACTATCTTTGAAAAATCTTCAATGTTTACTTTTCACTTTGCCTGTGTGGAATTTTTCATTCAACTCTACCTGTGTGTGTGGTTGTTCGTCAGGTGTCTAAAAAGGACATAAACTGAGGAATATGAAGCAGTTGTCTCAAACGTCCTTTTCAAGCGTGGGGCTAACTAATCTCTAGCTAGACCTAAGGAAGTTGTACTGTTTGGTATCAAGAGCACAACTCCTCGCCCGGTGGGGGAATGGAAGGAGATGGCTGCTATGGCGGGAGGGAGATGTCTGCATGCTACCTTCTTGTACACCTCCTTGACGGGCAGGTCGAGCGACATGATCTTGTTGCACACGAGCAGCTCCATGCCGTTGTCGTCCTCGAGGAGTGCCACCAGCTCGCAGTCGGTGCAGATCTTGTTCTTCACGTCGCGCATCAGCGGGCCCATGCCTGGCTCCAGCGAGGAGTACGGGTTGCCCAACATACGGCCCTGGGGTAAAGAAAGAAAGAAAACAATTTATTCCCAGTGAACAGAAACAACAACATTTACAAATAAACAACAATAGAATAAAAAATAACATGAGTTCACAGACACGGAATTGGGACCGACTCAGCATTACGTTGCAAGGTCTGAGACTCAAACAAAACACTTGCAACACTGATTTTCATTCGGCACCAAGAGCAGAGAAGAGGATTCTTATAAGTTTTTCAAGAATTAAATATTGTCACCATCATAGTTTTAAGCCGAAAGAGTTCCGCTACTGAACAAAAGGTCTACCCCGAAATTGAACCACAAAAATCCGTACTGCACAGCATGCAGCCAGACCCTAACCATAATACCATAAGTTTTGAGTCCAGTTTCATCAATCAACAGGACAAAAGTGAGCAAAATTTATGTCGCTGTGTTTTTTTAGGTTTGTTGCATCTTAATTAAAACTTGACAACCAGGCATCAGTTTTCAGCCTGTCTATTTCTTCTAAGATACTAAATGAAAACAATAGTTATTAGCTTTGTACTCAGAGCACACTAGCTACAGAGGACACCAAGATATTTATCAGAACGCAAAGTTACGTGACATGAACGCAACAGTATGAGGTTTCACGTGTGACAGACAATTTTGTCGAGCGTATATTCTTACCCTATTGGAGGATAAAGTAATATGTCGGGTATTTCGCAGCTTTCTGACAGGTAAATGTGAGACAATAGCTTGTCACAGTGGTCAGAAGAAGAAGACAAAGACTAAGAACAGTAAGTTATCTGCATACCAACTGGTCGCATCTATTTGAATGTGAGCGCGCCGTGTAGGCATGCGCTGACACGCACAGGCTTGCATATAGCCCGTACTGCCGCCACATTATTTCCCCTTATTTTACGCTAGTGTGTGCGCGACAGCGCGTGCATACACGGCGCGCAGCGCGGACGCACACATTCAAACCGAAAGCGGCGCGTTTGTATGTAGATACTGATTACTGTGGTGGGGCGACTCACCTGCAGGAAGTCTTCTTGCTGCGGATCCTTCTCGAGCGTGAGGAAGAACTCCCCGACGTCGTTCTCCTCGGGGTAGATGATGGAGCACAGCCGCTCGAATATGAACACGGGCGTGCGGTAGTCGTGCAGCGGGTACTTCTGAACCGTCTCTATGCACACGGCCATGAACTCCGCTGTTTCTGTCTCCGTACCTGAGTGGAAAACAATCATGGTAAAAAAAACTAGAACAAAAACCTCCATCGATTTTAGCTTTTCTATATTAAAGTATCAAGCACTACAAATAGAGCGTGTTCCAAAAACAAGAGTCCATTATATTTATGTCACCGATCGTTTAGTTATCCTTGACTCAATTAGATAACCGAGCGCGGCGAGCTCTTCTCCACAGAAGACCTTTGCTGACCTCGCTAGTACAATGTACAAAAAAAGTTCGTCGTCAAATTCATGTCAGGTGTGTCGTGTGCGTGTGTTTGTTCATGTCTACTGCTTGACATGGCCCTACCTTTAAGATCTCCCCAACGATCGAACCTTTGCTGCAGTTGTTCCGGAAACGTCAGAAAGGGACAGAATACTGTTTAAGCAACTTTTGTGGAAAAGACGGATGATCAATTGATGTAGGGATTCTCGGAGAATCCAAAGGAGTGTGTGTATGTGGGACGGTATAGTTTATGGCCCACCTAGTATCCTGCCCTGTAGGCCTACTATGTAAGTAGCGACAGGCTCGAGAAGCTGTCAAACGCGACACATTGACAGAACTGCTATGGCTGTAATGTCACTATGTCGCGTTTGACAGCTTCTCGATCCTGTCGCTACTTAAATAGTAGGCCTACTGCTTGTCTTGCCACCTGCTCGCAGTAGGACCTGATGGATGCCACAGTTAATGCAGTCAAAGTGGCTAGGTTCTGGACCAAAATGATCTAAATAATCAGTCATCGACACGATAAGAAGAAGATCCTTCTGTATGTACTAGTACATACTATATTTATTCTGTGGCCGTGACCATGATCGGTGTAACCCGGTCGAGATATCGGTAAGCTCAATTTAGAACTAAGGAAAACGTGGAGAAAACTTGTGAAAATGTGAGATAATGAATAGATGTTAGTGTCAGACCGGTGGTCATCTCCTCGAGCAGCTCGAGCAGCTTCTCCTGCGTGTCGTCGGTGAGGCGCGTGCGCTGCACCACGAGCCGGCGCAGCGACAGGTAGCCGCCCAGCACGCAGCCCACCAGCCGCCCCTTGTACGTGCGCCGCGCGCCACCCTCCTCCAGGAACATCGCCAGCAGCTCCGTCAGACGCTTCAGGGCGTAGCCTGCAACAAGCCCGACATATTTTAGATACAATCATACTAATATTAAACAGGAAAGATTTGTTTTTTTGTGTGTGTATGGTTACCTGGCAGAGATTGCTACCTTAGTAATAAGGCCGCCTTTTGACTCTTATTTGTTTTAAAAATTGTTTCTGTCCACTGTATATTTTTGTGTCAATAAAGAATATTGTATTGGATGAATAAACTCAAAAACTACTGCGTCGATTTCAAATATTCTTTCACCATTAGATAGCTACATTCACCCTGAGTAACATAGGCTAGGCTATTTTACCGCGGAAATATGCCTCATTCCCACGGGAAAAGCTGTTAACGCGAGCAGAGCCGCGAAGGAATGCTAGTACTTATATCATGACGATCATAACAATTCTTTATTTGCAACTAATAAAAAAAAAAAAAAAAATTGTGCTGCTTAATGCAGCTTTTGACAGGTTACATTTTTCTTTTTTCGGTGATTGATTACACCTAAAACTCTTCGTCATCTTTTAAAAAATGTATACAAGTATTTAATTACATCCGAATTTATTGTACCCTGCCTCAGATTACATCAATTATTCTTCTTCTAAAATGCAAAAAGATTAACCGCAAAACCTATAGATAAACAGAGATAAGGCCTTAATATTGTTAATCAAACCTTGAGCGAGATCAGAGGTGAGGGTAGTTTCCTCCAAGCGATGCAGCTGTTCAATCTCCTTGGTCATCAGGTCGGCTATCTGCTGCAACACTCCGCGCAAAGCCAGGAACTGCTTCCAGGGCGCTTCAGACGCCAAGGCTGCAATAAACATTTATTTATGTAACAATTTATTGTACCATTAAACAAACAAAGGACAATCACATATAGAGAGGCAACACAATAGGTCTACTTATTCTGAAGAAATATCTCACAGCAGAACATATTAGTTAGATTGTGCATAGATGTTTAAATGTATGATGGGTGTGATGGATATAAATAGTACTCACTCTGATAAAGTTGCAAGAACTGTTCGCTGGCTTCGCCTGCGGCACCAACTTCCGATAAGAAACTCGTCAGCAAGATCATCACCTAAAAATGACACACATGTTAGGAAGAAGATATAATCATCTGCCAATCAGGGACCACCTGTTCCTTAGTACTTTTTAGATTTGACATCTAAAAATGGTTTTAAAGAAATACTTTTAAATCGGACAAAACATGCATCACATAACAAGATGCGGCAAGACACGCGGAAAAGGGCGGGTTGGAATTGGAACGGAATCAGAGTTTATATGCATTCTGTACCATATAAAGCGGGAGCAATCTATGTATGTTACAGGCTGCAACTCGGATATCGTTCTGCAGCCCGCGCTTTCCCGCATTTGTGGGTTCGCTCCTTCAATATCAGTTTTCAATCAACTCGTCAATCAACTCCCCTAGAAACTTAACGTACGTGTTAACAAAATTTATGACAGATGTCCCTCATTACGACCAATTTAAAGTCCGACCAGAGAACTAAAAAATCTCGCCATATTGCGGAATATTAATGGAAATAATTTTATAAGGGAAATTGTTGCCATAGTCGTAAAAATATACACGTGGCGCCCCCAAAGCAGGCTTCTTATTTCTTTGGTCAGGCTTTTAAGTTTCTAGAGTTATTATTGATGTGGTGTTTGGCTGTATATGTGTGTGTGTGTGTAATGTGTGTTATACTGACGGCCTTGGTCCGCTCGTAGGAGTCGCAGAGTGACTTGACCATCTGGCAGGCGGTGTCGCGCGCGATGCGCGAGCTGGGGTCGAACATCACGGGCCGCAGCCAGCCGCCGTCCTCCAGAGCCAGCGGCCGCATGCCGTGCGACAGCAGCGTCTGGTACATACATCCGATATGTTAAAAGTTGTTTAGATTTTAAGATAAGGGTGCTCCCTCACCGGGAGCATTCGCGTCTAATGTGCTCTCTGTAACGTTCCATTACACGCAAATGCTCCCGGTGAGGGAGCACTTTAAAGGTGATAAAGTTTATTTAATTTCCGTGTAACAACTGGTAAAAGTATTTAATTTATAGTTCTACATGTTTTTCCAAATTGTATCAGCATGCAAATATTAAATTTTTTAGTTCAGTCATAGATGTATGATAGTAATAGTATACTCATATTCAATACCTACAATTATGCAATGTCAAACTTTACCGTTAACAGCTCATATATGTCCCCACCGAGGGGCTCGAGCCTACCCTGATACCAGGGTGAATAGGCCTTAGTCGACCACGCTGGCCCAGTGCGGGTTGGTCAACTTCACACACAACCTTTGAATTTCTTCGCAGGTGTGTGCAGGTTTCCTCACGATGTTTTCCTTCACCGTAAGAGCGTCGAATAAACGTACATATGAATTCGAAAATCGAAAACACATTGGTACGTACCGAGGTTTGAACCCGCGAACTTCGGAATGGAAGTCAACGGGCCTAGCCACTAGGCCACCGACGCTCTTTATGTCAAACTTTAGTAAAACTAATTCAGTTCAAAATGTAATATTGCATCCGTCTAAATCCTGGGAGAAAGAAAAATCTAAGCCATCTGCTACCTACGTTGCAGTAATCATACACCTTATTAATAATTCTTTTTTTAACTGTCTTGGGTTTGGAATATTTTTGGACTTTCCTTGCGGTAAAAAATATCATCGCAAAAAATGACTACGTGATTAGTTGGTTTACTTAGTAAACTTAACGAATAGGTACCTAATGAAAAACTAAACACTACTTCATTATACTAAACATAAAGTAGGTGTAAGATTAGAAAATTAACAATCTTGGTTTTTTTTTTCAGCTAAGAACCTTTGTAGTATAGTCAACCAATTTTAGAACTCCAATAATAACTTACCCTTTCGCGCCACTTGCTGACGTATTTGAAGGCGAGGTGTTTGTCCCTTGGCGGGAAGCCAGGCCCCTCAGCGGGCGGTGTATCCCTGGTGGGCACCAGTCTTCGCCACAGCTTGTGCGGCACGCGGCCCCCGAGCCACGCCGCTAGGTCTACGACAACGTTGCTGGTGGTGAACGATGTTTCTGTCACCACTGCGGCGCCCGGGGCTGGTGTGGATTCCTTGGTGATATATAATTTTATGTTAGAAACGTCGAGTTTGTAAATGAGGCTTGTTATGCTTTGGAGAGAGAGATAGAATGGGAAAGGGAAAGAAAGAGGGTTCGAGAAAAGAGAAGAGTAATGTAAATCGAAATGTGAACGTCAGTTTTGGATGGGGAATGAGAATTATTTTAGTTGCCGGCAAATACGTTTACGAATAAAGGTTATTTTTTCTTACTCGTTGTACTTTCGGAAATCTATTAGATGTATTGAACGTTAGCCTTAGGCGTATCAATAATTTGGTCAACAGGGTTTGAGAGGAAGCAAGCAGTAGACGGAAGCGGCTAAGGTTTAAATGCCAAGTCAAAGGACTTTGTTGTTTACGTCGCACTCAACTGATTTTAATAAGATAACAATTAACTTCGAGCTAGTAAAAATGCTAGAAAAAATGTAGATCTAGTTCGACGCTGGAGAAAGTGGTGGGGGTATGCAAATCGCCTACTGCGCGCTAGACTGCCAGCGTTCTTTTTACGTGACGCGATTTATACCTTTCCATCTTTGGGTGGTTCTGCATCGGCCGCGGCGGCGACCTGCGCGGGCGGGATGGGCGCCATCAGCTGCTGCATGTAGCGGAGACACGGCAGGGCCACTTGTTGCAGCGCGAACTGGTGGGCTAAACAATATAACAGGAATTAAGTTATTGGTTTGTAAAGTAATGGGACAGAAACAGTTCTTCGGTCATCAATTCCAAAAAAAAAAAATCAAAATGTTTTATTCGAAATAAGATTACACATGTCAGTTTTCGATGTCAAATTGAAATGAAGTTCAAAGTTTTGTTCAAACTTTGGTTTGGGTTGGCTCTCGTCTCACACTATTTAAGAATAAACTCTTAAAATTTTGAGAGGCGATGCTTATTTATTTCTTCTAACTTAATTTGACGTCAAAAATTATTTGTCAATATTTACTTCGAATAAAAAGCTTTTGATTTTGATTGATTGATGATAATGTGGTGGGCATGAACAGAGCGTGCAGCGTTGGGTGGTGGGTGTCTCACTCACAGTTGGGCGAGGTGGCGTTGATGCCGGGCAGCCCCTGCAGCGCCTCCGCCTTGAGGATGGCGTGCGCGGCGGGCGGGATGCCGGCCACCTCCGTCAGCGCGGGGCAGCACCACACCCACAGCTGGCCAGCTACAGAGCGTGCAGTGTTGGGTGGTGGGTGTGTCACTCACAGTTGGGCGAGGTGGCGTTGATGCCGGGCAGCCCCTGCAGCGCCTCCGCCTTGAGGATGGCGTGCGCGGCGGGCGGGATGCCGGCCACCTCCGTCAGCGCGGGGCAGCACCACACCCACAGCTGGCCAGCTACAGAGCGTGCAGTGTTGGGTGGTGGGTGTGTCACTCACAGTTGGGCGAGGTGGCGTTGATGCCGGGCAGCCCCTGCAGCGCCTCCGCCTTGAGGATGGCGTGCGCGGCGGGCGGGATGCCGGCCACCTCCGTCAGCGCGGGGCAGCACCACACCCACAGCTGGCCAGCTACAGAGCGTGCAGTGTTGGGTGGTGGGTGTGTCACTCACAGTTGGGCGAGGTGGCGTTGATGCCGGGCAGCCCCTGCAGCGCCTCCGCCTTGAGGATGGCGTGCGCGGCGGGCGGGATGCCGGCCACCTCCGTCAGCGCGGGGCAGCACCACACCCACAGCTGGCCAGCTACAGAGCGTGCAGTGTTGGGTGGTGGGTGTGTCACTCACAGTTGGGCGAGGTGGCGTTGATGCCGGGCAGCCCCTGCAGCGCCTCCGCCTTGAGGATGGCGTGCGCGGCGGGCGGGATGCCGGCCACCTCCGTCAGCGCGGGGCAGCACCACACCCACAGCTTCACGATGCAGCGCAGCCGCGCCTCCCAGCACTCCACCGCGTCTGACACCTTCACCAGCGAGCCCAGCAGCAGCACCAGCGGACGAACCTGACCACAAAACAAGGATATTCATTCACCCGTTAATAAACATCGTAAGCTTTGTCACAGCTATAAAAAGTCTTGTTATTTTGTTGCTGATCTTGTTGTTATAGCAAGACTGCTTCTTAACAACAATTTACAAAGTTTTTTTTGTTAATGTGCCAACAACGCTTGTTATTTCAAGTTTGTATTTAACGATGTTCTTCCTCTGGTCAAGTTCACTCTGCAGATAGCTAGTTATAATATTTAGTAAAAGAAACATCTATTTTATTTTAAAACATTATCACATTATTTTTAATAACAGATATTCTCTAGCGCGTCACCCCGTGTCAGAGTTCCCACCCTTTTTGCCAAAAAACTAGCTAATGTTTCAACTGACAAATCAGGTTGAGACTCGCGCTTTTTTGCTTGTAGGCTACACTTACAGAGTTGTTGTGGTCCTGCGAGGCGGCGTGTCCCATGAGCGAGAGCGTGATGCGCTGAGTGAGCAGGTTGCACAGATGCTCCGTGGCGGGCAGGTTGTCACGCGTCACCAGGCAGATCAACTGGCGGACTACACTTACAGAGTTGTTGTGGTCCTGCGAGGCGGCGTGTCCCATGAGCGAGAGCGTGATGCGCTGAGTGAGCAGGTTGCACAGATGCTCCGTGGCGGGCAGGTTGTCACGCGTCACCAGGCAGATCAACTGGCGGACTACACTTACAGAGTTGTTGTGGTCCTGCGAGGCGGCGTGTCCCATGAGCGAGAGCGTGATGCGCTGAGTGAGCAGGTTGCACAGATGCTCCGTGGCGGGCAGGTTGTCACGCGTCACCAGGCAGATCAACTGGCGGACTACACTTACAGAGTTGTTGTGGTCCTGCGAGGCGGCGTGTCCCATGAGCGAGAGCGTGATGCGCTGAGTGAGCAGGTTGCACAGATGCTCCGTGGCGGGCAGGTTGTCACGCGTCACCAGGCAGATCAACTGGCGGACTACACTTACAGAGTTGTTGTGGTCCTGCGAGGCGGCGTGTCCCATGAGCGAGAGCGTGATGCGCTGAGTGAGCAGGTTGCACAGATGCTCCGTGGCGGGCAGGTTGTCACGCGTCACCAGGCAGATCAACTGGCGGACTACACTTACAGAGTTGTTGTGGTCCTGCGAGGCGGCGTGTCCCATGAGCGAGAGCGTGATGCGCTGAGTGAGCAGGTTGCACAGATGCTCCGTGGCGGGCAGGTTGTCTCGCGTCACCAGGCAGATCAACTGGCGGACTTCCTCTTGACACTGTATAACAAATAATAAGTCAAAAACTAAATGCCCTCAATACCCAAAAAACTTTTTACAAAGATAACGGTAAACTCAGCTAAGTGATATTTTAACAGTGCGTTTGTCATTTCATCAATTAACTAGTATTATAGCCCAGGGCTAATATTCGTGTGATGAGCACTTGTATCAGCTCCCTCACTCCCACAGTACAGGCTCTGCCTAGTTTGGGGTCAGATATGCGTGTATGAGAAGTCCCCCCCACATATGATAGTAGCACACGTCGGACACTCCATACAGTAAACGCGTTTTGACAACCTACTTCTTTTTGAATAACAACTCAATCAATATTAACTACAAGTCAAACACTGACACGCTATGTACAACCCAGAGCACCCCAGTAAGAGTCCCGCGGCGCCTGCGGGGTGCGGTGCATGGGGGGCTATCGGGCGGGGAACTCATTTTACCGCGGGGCGGTGAGTGTCCTTTTTGTACGGGTTCATCATAATCATCATCTCAGCCGAAAGACGTTCACTGCTGGACAAAGGCCTCCCCCAAGGATTTCCACAATTATCGGCCCTGCGCTGCCCGCATCCAGCGGCTTAGTACTATCCCGTACAATCTGTACGGGATAGTAAAGCCTGACCAAAGAAATAAGAAGCCTGTTCTGGGGGCACCACGTTATATTTTTACGACTATGGCAACAATTTCCCTTATAAAATTAGTTTAATTAAAATTTCGCAATATGGCGAGGCTTCTTATTTCTTTGGTCGGACTTTACTATTATTTTGTTGTGTGATAGTAGTGTACATTAAGGCCTGTATTCACTTTGATTAGTGATTAGTGCAGGTGATTAGTAATTGCGAGTTTAAACAACAGAAGAAGAAGAAGAAAGAAACAACAAACACGAACATCCTGAGGAAAGAAAAACCAGAGAAGCAACGCGAAGAAAGGGTTTACAAAACACCTTAACCCCTCGGTTGGAAGTAGTAAAGCATAGCGTGAGACATCAGGCGGTCACTTTATTTAATTGTCTTCCAAATAATCTAAAAACAATAAGTAATCACTCTGTGTTTAAAAATTCACTAAGGGCATTTTTGTTGGAAAATTGTTTCTATAGTGTCACTGACTTTATGACATATAAAAATAAGAAACCGTAATTTAGGACAAATTATTTTGTATAGTTATTATTGAATGTGTTTAAGTAATGTATTTTTTTTTATTGTATGGTGTTTACCTATTTTTAAGTCATTGACGAATTTTATTTGAAATGTGTTTGGTTTTAATGGATTTTGTTTAAATTATAATTAACTAGCGACCCGCCCCGGCTCCGCACGGGAAAATGGTTATTGTGGATTATCCTTCAGTATATTATGCATGTATTATACATATAAACCTTCCTCTTGAATCACTCTATCTATTAAAAAAAACCGCATCAAAATCCGTTGCGTAGTTTTAAAGATTTAAGCGTACAAAGGGACATAGGGACATAGGGACATAGGGACAGAGAAAGCGACTTTATTTTATACTATGTAGTGATTTATATCTTGACATTTGTGCTAATTTAACTTTTTGATGTGACATGTTTTATTATAATGTTTTCCATTCTTTATGTATTGTAAGTGCATGATTTCCAACACAATGTAAATTATTGGAATAAATAAATAATAAATAATTGGACACTACTCGCACTACACACCTGTGCTAATCACTCGCAAAACTCGCGACTTTACTATAATTTTGTTCCGTGATAGTAGTGCACATTACCTGCGGCGTGCCCCGATGCAGGTTGTGCTGCACCAGCTCCTGCACCAGCCCGAAGCGGCACAGGCGCGCGCGGTGCTCGCCCACCGAGGCCAGCGCGCGCAGCAGCGTCAGGCAGTGCTCCGCCGCCGCCAGCGAACACCCGTAGCACGTGCCGCCTGACTCTACAACAAACATTCATCAATACACCACACTCAACAAAAGTGGGTACTTTTTATGTCACTCCAGTAGGCCTACTATGTAAGTAGCGACAGGCTCGAGAAGCTGTCCAACGCGACATAGTGACATTAGAGCCATAGCAGTTCTGTTATGTCGCGTTTGAGAGCTTCTCGAGCCTGTCGCTACTTACATAGTGGGCCTTCTGAACTGAAGACTCTACTCCGACAAGTTCGGTAGGTTAGGTTAGGTTAGATTTTATGTTTTGACGAAGTTGTGCCTTGTCGGAGTAGAGTCTTGTCAGACTTCGGTTTTGGATTCCCAGATCATTTCGGCCATTAAAAACATAGTCTTCAAAACAATAACATTAAATTAAAAAAATTAAAACCGTAACTTGATTCTTTCAACAACTAGAAAAGAGCTGAAGAAATGGCTGAAGATATTTTCTTGGATCACAGCTAAGAATACTCTCGATTGTGATACCTTGCAAACAAAAAAAAAAACTAGAACAAAATCGGCACATGCGTTTAGGAGATACGATGCCACAGACAGACAGACACACGTCAAACTTATAACACCCCTCTTTTTTGTCAGGGATTAAAAAGATTAAAATCAAATCGAAATATATGGTAAAGTATTAAATACTAACTAACTGTATATACCTGACATGTTATTCAGATTTAAGTGATCAACTTACCTTTACTCAAATCTCCGTCGTAATTCTGTACTAAGCCAGCGTACACAGGCAAAGTGTCGCCTTTTGTTGCTTCGCTTTGGGATCTGTCATATGCGACTAGTTCTTTCCTGTGAAATACAAATAAATTAAAGGTTTCTTGCAATCACTAAAAGTTTAATTAATTATGTCTCAAGTCCATTTAAATATTCAGGTAACTAAGTAAAAAAACCTGCCCAGGGGGCGTCATCTTCTTTTTATTTATTTTTCTAGCAACAAACTCTATTATAAAATCATTTCCGCAATATAGCAGGTTTTTTGTTTTGTTCTAGTCAAGTTTTGATTTTGTTAATTATAATTCTGTGTAGTTTTCTGCGTTCTTATGTCCAACAAAAAATTCTAGAGAAAAATACAAATTGAAGAATTTTACTTATCTTTATTGTTTCATGAAAATTAGATTAGGTATATGTTAGGACAAAGGTGTAGGCGTTCAGAGCGATGCAAAATCAAAACTATTTGGGAATTAAACAACGGCTTTTTTTGGCCCAACATCACGCACACAATAGGGGGGTATTAGGAAAAGTTGTTAGTATACAATACAATATACTTTATTGACAAAAGACAGCATACAGAAAACAATACAGAACAAAACAGAAGAGTCAAAAGGCGGCCTTATTGGTAAGGTAGCAAGCTACCAGGCAAACTTTAGGTATGGAAAAAGTGTAGATAAAAGTGATGCGGGTTGGTGGTCTAAACAGAGTAGGCGAACTGACAGTATCGATGTAGTAGAGGCACAGGTTGGACACTCCATACTGACAAGCTACTGCTTTTTGAATAACAACTGAATACCTATCAACTACAAGACAAACACCCCAGTGGAGTCCCGCGGCGCCTGCGGGGTGCGATGCGTGGGGAAGTCATTTTAGCGCGGGGCGGTAAGTGTCCTTTCTGTACGGGTTAGTACAATGATTTTCTTGTGTGGTAGCGATGTTACCTGCAGGCCAGGACCTTCTGTATGATCTTGGAGAGGTCCTCGAAGTGTCCCTTGCTGTCGACGCAGTACTTGTGCGCGAGCGTCTGTATGACGCGGTTGATCTGCGCGCCGCTGAACGAGGTGTTGCTCGCGTTGCTGTTCTCGTCGCCCGCGCGCGTCTCCACGCGGTGCTCGCTTATCTTGTGCAGCAGGGACTGCGGAAACGCACTTTAATGGTCAACATGTGGTGATGTGGTATTGAGCAAGACCACTGCGTAACCGGTAAATTGAGCCGCATAATAAGGATACAACGGACGCATGGATGTATGCATTAATCTTAGCAACATTTCACTGCTTTTCACGGTGGCAAATAAATAACCTGTGAAATAAAATACCCTGAGAATAGCATCAGCTGTTTATTAAAGTAAATTAAGCTGCCAAGATTATCTTCTTCCATAGACTTTATATTATTCATGTAGGTCGCACAAAATGTAGTAGTAAAAGCTATGTATACAAAAACGCTTATTCCATAGACAAAAATAGTCTTTCGAGTTTAAACGTGTAATCAAACATGTTTAGAGCCCACACCACTGCACTGGTGTGTAATAAATAAGCATAAATATCTGTGGGGCTAGTCTTGACAGTGATTTCGATCCGTCGACATTGACATCGGGCGTTTCGTACTCTCGAATGCCACACTAGCGCCGCCTTGGTTTCATATTGAGTGAACTAAATAAATAAGACATTTGTCAACTCTTGGCGGGCAGATTTTCAAGAAGATTTCAAGAGTAGCGGTCTAAAATTGACTGGTATTGCATTGGGTCGAAATCGGGATCGATATTGATTCCAAGGGTAGAGTTATGACAAGTTAATATAGGCACTCACCTCAAGCACAGGCTTGTTAGCAGTGAGCTGCCTGTACACTCGGTCCGCCTTGTCCAACAGGGCTCCGATGGTCTGCACCATCTTCTTGCGCTCCTCGTCGTTCTCGATAGTGTCGACGGCGCAGCAAGGGCGCGCTGTTAGTGTGTAGTCGAACTTGGCGTACTTGCAGAAACCACAAGCGTGGCACAGGAATGGATCCTTCTCGTCGTAGTTTATTGCGCTGGGTAACAGAAAACATTTTTTTTTAAATCTGGTAGTGTAATTTGAACTTTTTTATAGATTTAGCTAAGTCGACAAATTAAGCATAGCCAGAATTTCGGAAGAGCAAAGATCATCAACATGATTCAACAACGATTCTGTTGTTCCGTTCTTATACAATGGATATAAAAACGGTACAAAATGCAGTGGAGTGTTCTTGACTCTAGTTGGCGGTCACCTGCTGGTGTGTAGTCACAGAACTCAATGAAGCATAAAAAAATTTTCCTTAATATCATTTACATTTGGCAATTGCCTTACAAAATTTCAAACCGAGCAGCTTCTTTGAAGTTTTGAAGTGTCCTGCCTCTGGTTTAGATAGATAGATAAAATCTTTATTCACTACAATAACGATAGCATTAAAATAAATCAAAGGTGGGTATCACAACAATAGAAAGGGCGCTGCCTCAGCGTAATGCTGTTAGTGACAGATGATCACCGACCAGCGCTGATCTTCCGACAGTAGCAAGTATAGTGTAGTTTTAGTTACCGGCACTTGTGGCACTGGAACACGTTCTCGCCGCAGTTGGCGCACACGCCGGGGTTGGCGGGCACGGACTGCGAGCAGCGCGGGCACTGCAGCGACTCGCCCGTCGCCTGCTGGTTCTGGTGCTAGTATAGTTACCGGCACTTGTGGCACTGGAACACGTTCTCGCCGCAGTTGGCGCACACGCCGGGGTTGGCGGGCACGGACTGCGAGCAGCGCGGGCACTGCAGCGACTCGCCCGTCGCCTGCTGGTTCTGGTGCTAGTATAGTTACCGGCACTTGTGGCACTGGAACACGTTCTCGCCGCAGTTGGCGCACACGCCGGGGTTGGCGGGCACGGACTGCGAGCAGCGCGGGCACTGCAGCGACTCGCCCGTCGCCTGCTGGTTCTGGTGCTAGTATAGTTACCGGCACTTGTGGCACTGGAACACGTTCTCGCCGCAGTTGGCGCACACGCCGGGGTTGGCGGGCACGGACTGCGAGCAGCGCGGGCACTGCAGCGACTCGCCCGTCGCCTGCTGGTTCTCGTAGAAGTCCGCGTACTCCATCATCAGGTTGCAGGCCACGATCGGCAGCGGGAAGTCCACGCGCACCTCCGACTGCCCCGACTGGAGCTGGACGCGCTTGGCTTTGTGCCACATGCCTGGTCATACAAATAAAACGATATACATACATACTAATCTAATAACAACAACAAAAACCACAAAAAAAAGCAACTACAATTAAATATCTATCTTTTTCTTCTTTTGTGTCGATGGATTGTTGTCTCTGTTGCCCAATACCTTATCGTGGATGTTTAGGACAGTCGGACTATAATTTTATACAAGTTGACGAAGCACATAAACAGACACAGGTGACATTGGGTCAACTGAAGAGTCTAAGGAAGCCTGGATGTGGGCAGCTGAAGATTGAGTGGATTGGCACACATGACTTGTATGTATGTGAAATGGGTAAAAAGTTTTGAACGAGGATGTAAGTATGATAGGATTCTGAACGATAAAAAGTGAAAGCGATAGATGGATGACTGACAGGCGAGTGAGAGAAAAGATTATATAGGATGGCGTTAAAACGTTCTAGACAAATGATTTGCTGTAAAAAATAAATTGAAAATATTAATCAAATAAAAGTGGGTAACACAGGCGTTTAGTTTCAGTTTAGAAATGATGATGATGAACGAGGCTGCTCATGGCTGCTCACTAGCTGATGGTGGTGTGTCGGTACTCGGTACTCGGTATACTGACCAGGGCGGTTCTTGAGCTCCTGCACGGCCTGCACGGTGCGGTTGTTGTAGTAGAGGTTGATGGTGCGCACCATCTTGCTGCGCTTGATGTCGCCGATGCGCAGGCTGATGCGGCTGATCATGTGGCTGCTCACCAGCTTCACGATCTGCGTCGTCGTCGTGAACTTCGAGTCGATCTGACAAACACACAACACGGTATACTACATTGTTGAACAAGGTGTCAAATGGCACGCTATGACCTTCTTCCACAAAATTACAAAGTAGCTTTAACGAGTGTAGACCCTGGTCTTTATGTACACTTGCTTTTTCCTGTATATCTGTAGTAGGCAAGCATTAATGCTAGTAACTTATAACTCGACTTTATATGTCACAGGGAGATGAGAATTTTGAAACAGAATTCTGAAATACGATCCCAAAGAACTCTTTTGACCCTTTCAAAAAGCCATTTTCGAGCAGATAAAAAGTCTGTTGTGTTGTTTCCTATTGAATGTTATTGTTAATTAATCGATGTTTCATAACTTCACTTACCTTGATAGTAGGCAACTTGATGGTCGCCATAGGAACTTCAGGGTTATTACAAACGAGGCAAGGTTCCGATTCCAAGTAATACCCATCCAGCTCGACGAAAGCGCTGAGTGCAGCGTAGAGTGCTGCGTTCCCGTGGGAAGATAGCAGCTGGTTCTGGTTGCGTAGAAGTTCCACAGCGCTGCCTACGTACTTCTGCATCACAATAATAGCTGGATATAGCTAAAGCTAAAGGATATAGCTGACGAAAACTGTGTTTGATCTATTGTTTTGACTTATTGACTGTATTTAATAAATATTGAGTGTGTTTGTTAATGTGCTTAAAAATGAAAATATTGAATGTCAAATTAACCGTATTAAATGAGTTGCTATGTTAGAATACAAATTCGTTTTGCTATATTCTTTCTGACATCAAAAGCCCATTAATTAAGGTCCATAAAGTGCAGTCAACTCCCGTTTAACACGTAGATTATAGGAATCAACTACATTTTCACGTATTTATGAATAAAGGTAAAGAATTTCTAATTTATCCGTTCTCAGTAGGTAGTTGATGTAGATTAAAGTTTTTCACCTCGGTGTCAATATCAGAAGTCTTGAGTGTGAAGTATCCGAGCAAGTCGACAAATTGCGCGGCTTTGCGGCCGTACTGCGGCAAAGTCGGGTAAATTCCCCACAACAAGGATACTAAATTCGCCTGGTCCGATTGGGCAGAATTACTGTGAAAAAGAAAAAATTATACTGAGAAAACAAGCATTATGAAGGAATTACTGAATTTTCAAATAAGCTTCTTTTTAAAACTGAAAGTATAATAAAGGAAGAACTAGTTTTTTCTGTGTACTTACTTGTAAATAGCAAGCAGAAGAGCGTGTGCTTGCCAACGAACAGCTGTAGAATTAGTCTCCAACAGGAAAGCTTTAATAAACATTTTCAGTTCATCTTGGGAGACCTGTAAAAGACATAAAGCAGTTTTAATGAATAATTGAATAGACTTTTTACACAAACAAAGAAGAAGAGTAACAAGGCAAACAACAAACATTATTAACAAATTAATAAAGCGGACGACATGCCGATGCGTGAGGTAGTTTTTTTTTTTTTTTTTTTTGAATTGACCTATGCTTGTGTCGAAAAGGTACGACAAATCAAGCTTCACCGGACTGGGCGTGAGGTAGACTGACTAAACCGGCGCTTGCGTCGGTGACGTAGTAGCAGCGAAGCACATGCTCATGATTCTGCTGTGTGGTATAAGTGACACAAGCGGAAGCGGATTGTCACTCCGCCACAAACATACCTATTTAAAAATATCGCGTAAAGACCCATGAAATTAAGCAATAAGGCTTAATATTATTATCGTATTATTATTATGAATGTGTTTCCTTACCTGTTTGAGTATTTGTTGTACCAGCTGCGGCACCTTGCTCTCCTGGAACTTGGACCCGTCTGATACATAGGCGTCGCTCTCGGCGCTGCGTTCACGCTCCGGCCACTCTTGCGGAGCTTGCTGTCAACCAAATATTCATATGAGCTCGAGCTATGTTATACAATTAAAACTGCTTCACGATGTTTTTCAGTATCAACGCGCTAGGCCTAGGTCCGATTTTTTTTTGGGGTAGCCTTCCGCTCCCCCGCAAGTCCGGTGAAGCTTGATTGGTCGTACTTTTTCGACACAAGCATATGCTAATTAAAAAAAAAGTGATCGAGTAAGACATTTATCCTTATTTAGGACAGGCTCGAGTCTTGCTTGGGGGCATGTATGTGCTGTTAAAGAGTTCGAAAGTGACCTTGTTGCAGCGCTTCATATTCCGATTCGTTTATTTCTTTAAATATGGTAAAGCCTGACCAAAGAAATAAAAAACCTCGCCGTATTGCGGAATTTCAATATGGAAATTGTTGCCATAAACATAAAAATATACACGTGGCGCCCCTAGAGAAGGTTTTTTTTTTGGTCAGGCTTTATACAATAAAGAGGCACCAGTTTTCACAAGTTCAAACCTATATTAAATATATACACCGTGCAATTTCACTGGATATTTTGTTCCAAAATAGTCGGTTATGTGACTGAATTTTATATGAAAACTTGAAATTTAATTTTAAATTTTCAACAGTTGTTCATTTTCATGAGTATCACCACTGTGTTGCGAAAAGACAACTAGTTAAATTTCACGTTGTATACTAATAATATAATTTAGAAAGGTTAGTTGTGAAGAGAAAATAAAAAGAAATATTATTCTATTATTATTATGATTAGTGTAGTGTAGTGTGGTAGTGGTTGTTGTACCTTGTTGTCGTGCTTGTTGTGCGTTGGGTGCGGGGCGTGTGTGTGGTGTTGGTGCGGCGCGCAGAGTGCGCACTGCAGCAGCTGCAGCACGGTGGGTGCCACGTGCGGGTGCACGCGCCGCGCCACGCCCACCAGCCAGCCCAGCGCCTCGCGCCGCTCCGACACGCACGCGTGCTGCCAGTTGCCCGTGCGCGCGCTCACTATCTCCGCGCACGCCTGCGGACACACACACAAACATCACAATACATAGTACATACCTAAGACCAATCAAATTAAGCTCACATTGTGTCTTATTTCATAACCATTGTTTTTCTTTTTCTTTATTGTTGTGTTGTATTGTGTTTTGTCAGCTTGCGGACTTGCTTCCTACACAATACGGCTCTGTTGTTACCTTGAGATGGTCCATGAGTTGCACCAGCTTGTCGTAAGCGGGGTCGGTGGTGAGCAGCTCGCGCGCCGCGTTCAGGTGCGTGTCCAACGCGTGCACGTCACGCAGCTGCCGGTAACGCTCGCGGGTGCCGCACAGCAACAGGAGCAGCTTGCGGACTTGCTTCCTACACAATACGGCTCTGTTGTTACCTTGAGATGGTCCATGAGTTGCACCAGCTTGTCGTAAGCGGGGTCGGTGGTGAGCAGCTCGCGCGCCGCGTTCAGGTGCGTGTCCAACGCGTGCACGTCACGCAGCTGCCGGTAACGCTCGCGGGTGCCGCACAGCAACAGGAGCAGCTTGCGGACTTGCTTCCTACACAATACGGCTCTGTTGTTACCTTGAGATGGTCCATGAGTTGCACCAGCTTGTCGTAAGCGGGGTCGGTGGTGAGCAGCTCGCGCGCCGCGTTCAGGTGCGTGTCCAACGCGTGCACGTCACGCAGCTGCCGGTAACGCTCGCGGGTGCCGCACAGCAACAGGAGCAGCTTGCGGACTTGCTTCCTACACAATACGGCTCTGTTGTTACCTTGAGATGGTCCATGAGTTGCACCAGCTTGTCGTAAGCGGGGTCGGTGGTGAGCAGCTCGCGCGCCGCGTTCAGGTGCGTGTCCAACGCGTGCACGTCACGCAGCTGCCGGTAACGCTCGCGGGTGCCGCACAGCAACAGGAGCAGCTTGCGGACTTGCTTCCTACACAATACGGCTCTGTTGTTACCTTGAGATGGTCCATGAGTTGCACCAGCTTGTCGTAAGCGGGGTCGGTGGTGAGCAGCTCGCGCGCCGCGTTCAGGTGCGTGTCCAACGCGTGCACGTCACGCAGCTGCCGGTAACGCTCGCGGGTGCCGCACAGCAACAGGAGCAGCTTGCGGACTTGCTTCCTACACAATACGGCTCTGTTGTTACCTTGAGATGGTCCATGAGTTGCACCAGCTTGTCGTAAGCGGGGTCGGTGGTGAGCAGCTCGCGCGCCGCGTTCAGGTGCGTGTCCAACGCGTGCACGTCACGCAGCTGCCGGTAACGCTCGCGGGTGCCGCACAGCAACAGGAGCAGCTTGCGGACTTGCTTTCTACGGAATACGGCTCTGTTACTATATTATATGGGCCCTTAAAGCCCGACCAGTAGGCCTACTATATAAGTAGCGACATATTGCCAGAACTACTATGGTTCTAATGTCACTATTTCGCGTTTGAAAGCTTCTCGAGCCTGTCGTCGCTACTTACATTGTAGGCCTACAGAGAAATAAGTAATAACCTCGCCATATTGCGCAATTTCAATGGAACTAATTTTATAAGGGAAATTGTTGCCATAGTCGTAAAAATATACACATGTCGCCCTCAGAACAGGTTTCTTATATCTTTGGTCAGGCTTTGCATGGTTTTTTGAGAACGTGTACATAACGCAGGTATTTCACGGGACTACGTGTTTTATTGTAATTAGTTTAAAAGGTAATAATAATTATACAGTCTATGAAAATGAAAATCCTATGCAAAATAAATCTAGTTTACGAAAAAAAAAAAAGAGTTTTATTCTGTTGTTGTAAACTGGAACTAAAACTGTCAGAGCTCAAGCACTCCCGTTACTTGTATTAAATAAATCAAACCGAGGATAGTAAACACACCAAGAGCGTGCTTACTAGTATTGTCATTGTAATACCACAGAATACCAAATATTAGTCCCTACAGAAGCTGCAACTAGGCGACATAATTCATATAAATTGCAACCCTAGCTCGGTTATAATAAAGTGCAATTCAGATCGCACAGCGCTAGGCGAAAAGACGAAGTTGTTGTATCTCTCTCTCTCGCGTATTGCGCCACTCTACTAACAATTGGTCCTGGGTCGGCCCGAGACCGCTCGGCCGGGCGGTAGGTAGTTATAGCGCGCAAGTACATGGAGTGACGGAGGCCTGGTAATAGTAATACAACCTCAAGGGCGTCTGTTGGTTCATCATGTACTCGCAGAGCAGCGTCCGCCAGCGCGCGTCGAAGTGTGCGGGGGTCGCAGTGCTTGTGTATCTGACAGGGCAGCCGCAGGGCCATCTCCATCAGCAGCTGAGGGTAGTTGTCAAACACGTCTAGGGCGTGACCTGCAAACAAAATACAATAGAATAAAATGTATTTGCAACACACAATACAGAAAAAAAGTAAACAAGAATAGGTACTGTGGTGTTGTAATCAACGTAGTACACTGATCAGTGGTGGCGCCCCTATCGGCAGTCCTCAATCTGTCACCCGCGGCGAACGGACGCCTCCGCTGCACTGAGTACCAACTTACTGAAAC